>SRPV01000219.1:0-27887 GCA_018360135.1 Claviceps sorghi | reverse complement strand
AACCACACACACACACAATCATCTTCCCTTCCATTGCGCTTCAATCGTCTTTCACAGTCACATTCCCCGGAAAACGCTAGACTCGACCAGCATATCCTGGTCGTGGACCACCAGAATAAGATGAATCAGTCATATATTGCGACAACCCTTACAGCATGCTTCTGAACTAAGCCTGACTAGTCGAGGCTGGATGAACAACGTGTTGAGACCTGCAGACGTCCGTCAGTCTAACCACAGCGTCATGGAATATTTTTCGGGTCGATGCCTGCGCCGCAAGTGAAACCCGAGGACACAGGCACCCCTTGTTCCAAGTCGAACTTGACGGCCCGGAAGTTTGACAGTGGATTCACGAAGCAAACCACAAGGCTCGAACATGCGCAAGTTTCAAGAGCTGTTACAGTGCCGATAGTCGGGGAGATTCCGGTTCTTGAGGCCACCTGGCTGCAGTTTTCCGCAAAAGTTCTTGGTCTGGAAGGGGAAAAAAAAGTTGTCGTGATTCGCTCGACGGCAGATGAGTGACCCTCACCGCCTTAGTCGGCATCCTGCAAACCTTGGAATACAAACAAGCTCACAAGGAGCAGAGCGTTTCAACATGCAGTATCCTATAAATGTCCCATCTCCGTTGGCATTCACCCCCAACCCATTGAGCCAGAAACATGAGGCTATGTCAGAAGACAAGGGAGATGGCGCAGGCATCGGTGTGGTCAGGTTCTTGAGGAATGCGGATTTCTGACGGCCGAGAAGCGGGAGAATAAACGAGATGCGGGGTGAGGTGCCAGGCAAAGGGTTTGAAACAAATGGCGAGGGTCATGATGGAGAGGGTCGGGCAACTTGGTCGGCAACGTGGCCGGCGAAACAGATGCTGGGGTTTGATACAGGAAGACGAAGAATCGAGTCTGCATATGATCCCTCGGCCTGCATTGCCGGCGAGTCTGCCGGCGAGCAGAAGTTCCCAGGTAGGTACTTCCTTACTTCTTGGATACTTGAGGTACTTGGGTAAAGCAGGCAGTCAGGTAAGAGGTAGGTACTTAGGTAGGTAGGTCGGTACCTACCTACTTTGTATGTACAGTATGCAGTAAGGAGGGAGGAGCCAACAACGGAAGGTAATGGACCCATGTTCAGGTCTCTTTTATTTAAAAATTACTCAACATGACAAAGACGAGGTATCATTGATAGCAATTAAAGATTATTAAAAATGTTCCCCGCGCACAGATACATACAATGTGTGGCATTCGATATTAGGAGCGATGTAATTGCTATCTACTAGAGAATGCTAGCTGCATACAAAATGTGTGCGCTGGGCATCTTAGGTGGGATGCCTGAGATATGAGGCTATACAATAGGGCAGCGCGGACCGAGGGTTCCAGCTAAGATGGAACCGAGGGAGCCCGCCATGTTCAACACAATGTACACGTAGGCTATTTCTACTTGCTTTGAATATCAAGGAAAATCGCCAGGACTTTTGTTATTCGTAGTACCCAGTTTATTAGTCCTCAAAATACACGATGTAACGCTTATGTAAACTCGACGCATCGGCGCCAAGTACCGGGTTCTTCACGCAAGTGTTTTTGTTTTCATGTGCACATATGTCAGAAAGCGGGTTGGTACAGTGGGTTTCAAATGAAACAGCGCGGGAATTCTGCCCAGAATTCACCACCAAAATCAGAGTCACGTGGTATGTTCACCTCGATGATATGGCCCAGACCCTGATCCTGATGCACGCCATCTGCCGCGTGCAAGATGCCCCTTCCATCCTGTCCTTTCACAACTCCAGTTGCGTCCCGCGGGCCATGACTGGTCGCCCTCGAGACGGCCTCGTCGGGCGTCATGACAGACCCTGCCGTCGTGACGGTGTCGGTGTTTGAGCCCAGCCCGGGCCCCCTTGCGTGTTCGGGCGGCGGCGAGGGGGGTTCCGTCTCTGGAAGCGCGATGCTTTGTCTCCTTCCGAGCCGTAATGTGCCCCAGAAGCGGCCTTTCTTCTTCAGGGTCCTCAACGGGGTCTGCGTGTCGGCGCACTTGATGTTTTCGACAGACGGCCACGCCGTCGTGGAGGTGCGGCCTGTCATGGCTCGCTGAGCCGATGGGCGCGAGGCCGGCGTCGATGGCACGTCGAAAAGTTCTGTTGGTTGGTCCCCGTCACCTTGGCTGCTGATGATGTGCGGACCGAGGTAGGCCGGGAGTTCGTTTTCCGGCTCAGCCACGAAGGTCACCGTTGAGGCATTGTACATGTCCTCCCAAACTTGTGTCACTGCATAGACCGAGCTGCGTTTCAGGCCCCCGCCCACCGTCTCGTCGGGCTTCTCAGACGCGTCTTCCAGCTCACAGGCCGGAAGCGGAGAGAGGACGCTGGAGTGCGGCGAGTCCGGCACGAGAGTCGAGTGCGTTGAACCGGGGTAGATGGACGACGTGGTTGATATCGGCTCGATGGGAGACGGTGGGTTCGCGTACGACGTAGATGGGCTGCCTGAGGGCTTGTCTGGCACTAGCTGAAATGGCGGATCTGACGACACTGTGGACGAGTACGGAATGGCAAGTAGGCTTAGCTCGTCGGACTGACGACGGCCGGCCGGCGGCGAAGAAGCTGCCTTGGCCATATGTCGTTTTCGGATGCTGAGCGAGCGAGCCATTTTTTGAACGATCAAGAGGGCAGGAAGCTGTTTCGGAGGGCTGTTTCACGACTTCAGAACTACCCCGGCATTAGGTGATTTCGATGTCGATGTTGGACAGTGTCACGGCGTTTCTGTTGTTGTTTGCCGTCGCTATTCTTGTTTTTTTTTTTTTTTTTTTTCACCCTCTTGTTTTCCTGCAAATGGGCCGAATTCTGCCAAACGGTACCGCGCGATTTCGGGCAACAAAACGAGGAAGCCAGTGGTTCGTGATTCCGTCGTGTCCGCCATGCGACGAAGCCGGCACTCGGACTATATACATGGCGCTCGCTTTCTTACCCTCGCTACCTTTGCAGAAGCGCCGACCCAGCACCTCTATCAAGTCGCGTCACATGGGAATCAACAACAGACTTGACGTGCTAGCGGCGAGTCAAGTCACTCGCAAATTTGACTTTGAACCCGTCTGTGGTCCGCCTGTTGTTTCTTCATCTGCTGAAGCCAATGATATCTGCTTACAGCCGAGAAAAAGGGGGGGGGGAGGAGGAGGAGAGGCGACAATCGAGACTCGCGCTGTCCTGTAGAAGGCTCCGGCCCATTAACACGAAAAGGGTGGGAACAAAACCAGAGGCACAATGCGTGCATCGAGAATCAAAATTTCAAAACACGCCTCTGTTCTTGTCGACCCATGATTTTGTAGGCGAAGCTAGCTTCGGCCAATGTGGAACCTAGTTCTTCTGACAACGCCGTCATGCTCCCCCATTATTGTACAAAAGGAATTGAAACCAAAACTTGCTAAAACGAACAAACAAGAACACACACCAAAAAAAAAAAGAAAAGAAAAGAAAAAGCCCCCGCCACTTGCTTCTTCATCTGCAGAAGCCACTCATCTCGGCCGACGGCCGAGAACGGGAACCACCATCAAGACTCGAGCTATGAAATGTTTTAGCCCACCATTGTAACAAGGGCGAGAATAAAACCGAGAGGTACAATGAATATGAAGAGGAAAAACACACATATTTATTCATATCTACCTATAATACTACCTGCAAACGTAACCTCAGCTTGGAAAGAACCCCCATCATCACGCTCTGCATTCACCACAAGGAGCAAAAACGCTCAAGCAGAAAGAAACAAGATTTGTTCCACGTGCACCGGACCTCTCCCAATTGCCATTACATTCATCCCTATGCTTTTAAACCTCCTCCGTAGTCTCCACCACCACAATCCATCACGAAAACTGACAAAGCATAATATCCGCCGTCACAATCTTGCGGCAATTATAAGAAAAAAAAAAAAAAAAAACAACACCGTTTCCTACGACTGATGAATGAAAAGTTTCTTCTGTAGCCCTCACAGGTCATCAAAGACGCGCTCGTCGACTAGGCCTCGTGACTATGTAAAGAGAATTTTAGCGCTTGACGTGGCTTATTAGCTTTAGGAAGGATGTTTTTCACTATATTTACCCCCTCCATTGCATTTTACTCTTCTCTATCTTATGTATTCCCTTCCTTTGTCACCTTTATCGTTTTCCTCCCGTAGTAGTCGCATATCTATAGAGATGCTCAAAATATCAAATTTTACGGATTCATTCACTACAGTAGAATGTCAAGGGAACCTTTTCCCCTTGTTACGCGAATAGACTTCTGAGAAGGATAAAGAATTCTAATAATGGTCAGGTAATATCTACTCAAGTGCCCGGCTATTCGTTATATATACTCATGTGTCCCAGCTGCGTGCCACCCCATCTCAACACTACACACTCCACGGTATACATGACTAGTCTCGCCCTGGTGGGATCTTAGGAAATTGGTCATGCGCCTCATCCGACTGTGAAGCCTTCGCAGCGTTACCGAAACTTCCCCGACGGCGTGCTGTGTCCCCACACATCTAGTCATGACGCTTATACTCTTCTTGCGCACTCGCTCAGCACTTGGAAATGTACAGTCCAATGGGCGCTGGGTTATAATCCTGGAAATATCGCAAATTGGTATTCTCAGAGCCATTGAGCTCGACCGAGATGGACTGGCCTGCTGGACAGGAAAACGTTGCGACAGAGTAGCTATGGCCTGGGGTAATGGCCTTGATGCCATAGGCGGACTTCTTGCCTGGCTTGTTGTTCCAGGTGGTGCTGGTGCTGACGGGGTTGTCGAGAATGGAGACATCAATATTGCCCTCGCCGGAGAAGGTATAAGATGAGGTTTGAAGCTGAGACTGCTCGGGAAAGAGGAAGACGAGGGTGCAGGTCTTGCCGTAGTCCTCGGCGGGAATGTCAAAGTTGAACAGAGAGGAAATGGAGGAAGAAACTTCGCCAAAGTAGGATGTTCCAAAGGCCTTGTCTGGGTTGGACTTGTCGACGGGGACGATGAGATGAGGGAACTCGTAAGCGCCATCAAGATTGGGTGGACATGGTCGACATTCCTTTGGCTCTGGAGCTGGCACCGGCGCCGCTGCTGGCGTCGGGTGAGGACACTCAGCACGGCAGCCATCGGCAACGAGATTGACCTCGCCGCAGTTGCTACCGGCATCGGGATTCAAGTAGAGATTCCATTGATTCCCATTCTCAGTGGCACACTGGTAGAAGGTGGTTTGGCCGTTGAATGATACCTGGCCGTCGCAGCCGATAGCAAAGCCCTGCGCAGGTTCCTGATTCCAGTCGCATTGCAGAACATGGGTGGGTGCTGGAAGAAAGATGTATGTAAATGACTTGCACATGGATAAAAATGGCCATATATTCAGAGCGTATGGAGACTGAAACTTACGAGTCCACCAACATCCTTTGCCCTCATTGCCCCAGACTTTGCCATCTTCGATGCGGAAAGTAGTCGGTGCAACATCGCCAAATCGAACCTGACCACTGCTGATTTCTCCAAGAGGTCCCTCGCGAGGTCCGGTGCCTTGGATCTGGAAGTCACAACCTTGACCGCGAAGAACGACAGCGCTGGCAACGCCGACACCAACACCCAGGAGCAACGACAACATTGTGTTGATGACAAGTGGTTAGAAGAGATTGGAGAAAGGCTATTAAATGTGAATGGTTTTGTATTCAGATGTGACACGAGGTTGGCAGTCGATGAAACCCAGTCGTGATTTTTGTCAAAGTGCTTGTTGTGAAGTCCAGGTGTAAGTTAAGATTACGACCGTGCTGCGAGACTCTTTATATTAGCAAAATGCACCAGGCTCTTTTCTGGTTTTGGTCACGAGATGCAAAGGATGATGAAATCGAGAAAAACGCCTCTCTTTCCAAAATTCGAATCTGCTTCGCCTCATCGTCATAACAAGTCTTGGCAGCGGCATAAGACGCCAGAACCGTTCGTGACTTACATCATGGAGGGGTGAAGTGACTGTCACCGACGTCTGTTCAAAAGATGCTTTTCGCCTTCAAATACGAGGCATCCGACCAAAATGCAGCCAAACCAAGGAGTGAAAAGTATGAAGCTGGAAGTGATGGAAGAGTGAGTAAAACTGACGCGACGGCTTGGCTGGGGCCTGCCGCTATATAAGTAGGTAGAGAACGTTGACGGGGGGACGTCACCGTTCAAGGCCCATCGCTTGCAATAAGTAAAAAATGCAAGCGCGGTGAGCCTATTCCAGGACTATCAGATGTCATCTCGACCCGAGAGTGCGCATTAGGAGCTGGGTCCGGGAAGCAACCACCAGCATCCCCAATCGCTGATTCGTAGCCCGACTTGCAAACCGGGAAAATGAATACAGGAACATTGGAGAGACCATTGTAGTCAGGCCTGCCCTCCAATTGCCTTGCGACAGAGACAGAAAAAAAAAGTGAAGTCACGTTGGAAGTGCGGCGTCGACATTTTTTTAAGCCTCGCTGCAGACACAGCGACGGGGCAAGAAGTAAATCAAGTCGTTCTTGCCGCGGTATGGTTTGGCATGGAGACACGTACATCATCTCACGTCTTGGTTTTATGTCCTTTTTCATTTTTTTTTTTAATTCTGAAAGAAAAAAAAAATAGAAATTGAGCATCGGAGTGATCATGTTCTCATGAATTGTCGAAGCAGAGATTTCACATGATTTGCATTTGAATTGAAGTTGTAACTTTTTGGGGGGATTTAGATTCCCTCGGACGCCAAGCTGTCGAAATTGATTCTTCGTTTCAACGCATCGACTACCTGCTATCTACTTACTTCTTACCTACTTCCTAACCTACCTCTTACTTAGGGTACGTCAAGGCAAGTAAAGTAACTACCTACCTACTTAAGGAAAGTCCTTGGCAGGTAAGTAAAGTAGGAAGTAAGTGATGTGTAGGTAGGAGAGTGCTTTGCGCAAGACCATCCGCCAGAGGGCCAGGTGAGTTCCTGCCCGACTGCCGCAAGCTCGGCTGGCATCTCTGCCTCTCGCAGCAACGTCACCAGCCATCTGCAGCGTCGCCTAAGATGTAAATGATAGGACAGCTGCCATCGCGTGACTTCATCTCGCTCGTTCTATAATCTACTTAGACCACAGTATACCGGAGAATTTATACTGAAAGCCCCAAGCCCGAGAAAAAAAAAGAAAAGAAAAAAGCAAACACCTTGTTCCGCCCGTGTGGCATGACAGTTGACGTCTTCTGTCCTTGAAAAAGAACGAGCGTCATGTTGGTCGTCACCACCTGGTAGGATGCGAGAAATTTTTGAACACCACCCTCTCTTCGATATGTGCCTCAAAAAGTAACTTAGCCAGCTTGGATACCTCTCATGTCATTATTTTCTACTCGTTTCCAAAAATATTATCCACCATTTCGCCAGATCGTGTGGCAAGCACGGACAACAAGCTATCGCTGAGCTGTCACAACGCCGTATTGTTAGTAGGTGCATACTCCATTTCTGATAGACAATGTGTGAGTGGAAAAGGGGCACGGTAACTTACTCCGTGGGTACCCTCGCAGCAGCCTTGCAGCCATACGCCTGCATCTTCTGCCACAGCGCCGGGCGCAAATTTGACCTTGTAGTCACGGCCGACAGCAATCTTGCGTTCGCCCTGATTGGTATTGACATTCCATCCAGAGATGCCCTTGCCAAAGTCGACATCTCCCGGAGATGCTTTTGGGAGCAAGTCCCAGGCGTCCTTCAACATGCTGACGTGAAGATCACGTCGATAGCCTGTTGCAGCGACAACAAGATCAGCTTCGATAATCTCGTCGTGAGATGCATCGACGAAGCCATCGAGGCCATGCTCGTAAATGTCCCGAAGCCTGAGCTGCATAACATCACCATGAGACTCTATGCTGATGATCTGTTTACCACCCATGATACGATGTGGCCACTTTGTCTGATCGGCACCGATTTCTCGATGCTGGTCGTACATTCGCTCGTACAGTGCCTCGATAAGCTCAAGCCGCACCACGCCGTAGTTGGTAGCGCGAGCTTCGGAGAGCAGATTGTTGCGATATTTTGCAGATTTTGGGAACATGGAGTCAATGTACTCTGGGTTAAAGACGCAATTGACGCTGATTTTGTTAGTCTTTGCTAGCTTGTTTCAGGATGGAATGAATAAAAGCAGACAAGCGTCCTCTGCGGAGGGCTCGCTTTTCCTTCTTTTGCCCCTTTCTTGTTTGTTCTCTTGCTGGGACATACTGGATAAGACTTACAAGGGCGAGTCGTCGCTTGGACGCAGAAACTCTTGCCTCATAACCAAGTGCGTTTTCGAGTTTGGGTAGCGGCTTGCAACGTTGTTGAAGATTTCCGCGGCACTTTGACCAGCTCCAACCACAACAACACGGCAAGGAGTGGATGCCTTGGGGATGATGCTGTGGATCACGTTGGCATACTGCGACGAGTGTATTACCCGGGGATGCTTGAGTGGGAAGCTCTTGGGCAGCGACGGTTGTCCGCCCGTGGCGATGAGAACATGTCGGCTCCGGTAGGTGTGTGACTTCCCAGTGGCAGTCTCCTCAGAGCGAACGGAGAATGAGTGGACTGCGCCATTTCTCGTGCCATCGGGCGACACTGATACCACCTGCTGACCAAACTGGACAAGACGAGTGAAGAAGGAAGAGCACCATCGCAGGTAATCTTCGTATTCCACACGAGCAGGCAGAAAAGTGCTCAGGTTGGTGAAGTCAACCAACCGATTGTGGCGGTGAAGATAGTTGAGAAAGGTGAACTCTGATCGAGGATTTCGCAAAGTGGCCAAGTCCTTGATGAAGGAGATTTGCATCTTGGCGCCCGGCAACAGCATGCCAGAGTGCCAAGCGAATTGGTCCTGCTTTTCGATGAACAGGAGCTTGGGGGGGGAGCCGTTGGCCGAGAGCTTTCTTCCCGATGCGAGGGCATCATGCATGGCCACGGCGATGGACAGGCTGGCGGGACCGAAACCAACGCAGATGAGGTCGTACTCGACATCGAGAGGAGCGGGCACCAGGTACGGGGAGCCCTGGGCGGCGTCGTTGTGTGCATGGCGCCCATTGATGCCGTGGCCATTGCCGTGGCTATTCAGAGGCGCGGCAGTGCGTGCATCGTCGGTAGCGTGCCCGTTGGCGCAGTGCGAGGAGATGGCGCTGCCGTCACTGGGAACGCTGGAGGCGCTAAGCGCTAGGGGTGCCGCAGCGTCGGCGTCGTCAACTCGGTTGCTGAATCCGCTGCCGTTGAGCGCGATTTCGGCAGCGCCATTGCCCGGAAAGACGAACCCCTCGCTGTGCGGGGACATTATGTATGGACTGGACTGGTCGTCGCTGGAGACTGGCGGCGCAGGCCTCTTTCAAGGTTGGTAGATGTCGTCCACTTGCTCTGCAACAAAGCAGCGTTCAGTGTTGGAAGCTTGCACACGTCGCAGCGAGCCGGAGCTAGCCAGATGGACGCCAACACGTCAACACGTCAACACGTCAACACGTCCATCAATCAAGGCAGATGGCACCAAACCGAGCATCGCGTGCCGTTGCCGATGCCGATGCCGATGTCAGGGACACAAACACGCGAAAGCATCACTTACCAGATAGGCAGCAGCTGCGAAATGCGCTTTTGCTTTCAATGTCGCGCCTTGGAGAATATACCCACGGCAGGTCACGAGAGAAGCACCAGACAAGGACCGGTCACTTTCCTCCACCTCGACTGTGGATGTCGTGGACGATCAACGGTAGTCAATGCCAAGACACAGACACCACCACGGTAGCGCCCGAGACAATTGGCCACAACGGAAACGGCGCAGCAGAATGACAAGCTGGATGAAGGCCAAGCACAGATGAGGGTTGACATGAGGGTTGACGAAGGCAAGTTGTCGACAAGGAGGTGAGGGCTGAGACCCTCATATCAAGTACATACATATGGTTTGTCGGCCTGGCATTCCATCAGCTCCATCAGCTCCATCTGCTCGCCTTCTCAAGGTCCCAGGCATGGATGATGGGACGCAAACGCATCGACTCAGAACATTTGATTGAGCAGCCTGGACCGATGCTGAAATGAACCCTCGCCTATCACTCCGCCAAAGGATCCGTTCGGCTCGCACTGGCGGCCTGGGACAGACGGGAGCCACATGGATCCCTCTGTTGCCCCTCATAGTCTCCATAACATGAGACGCCTGACCCGCGAGGCGACGCAAGCTCGAGAGTAAAACCCGCAAAACCACACTTCGTTCCCTGAGGCATAGAGGCGGAGTATACTCATGAAGACATGCCATTAGCCTGGCTTTATTAGCCAGACCAAAGTCCCCAGTGGCACCATGTGGGGTTGTCGACAAGCCGTTGCATCGCCGTACCTTGCCGGAAGCCATGTACATACTCTATGTGTGTGTGTGCATATGTACATATCGCTGTGGCTGGAGCACGCGTCGTTTTTTTCTTTTCTTTTCTGTCAAAAAAAAAGGGGGTTTTTTATGTTTCCTTATACACACATACATTTAAAAAAGGCGGAAAGAAAAAACATACTGCCCTTCTGTCTTCTCTCTCTTTCTCTCTCTCTCTCTCTTCCATAACACATGGCCGCATGGCTCGGATCCGGGAACAGAAACGACTCACACGTATCGGAAAGAACCTCCACTGCATGCATCAACTGCCCGTCTTGTACCTGGCTGCATTGTCTTGCCACTCACATGCCTCTGTTGTCGACATTGGAGTGCTTCTCCGTCTGGTCACCCATCGTTGCAGAACGAGGCCTCTGAGCCGGGTTACCATGGTTTCCGGGAAGCTTCTTATTTCCATATTGGAAGATAAAATTAAAATAACACGGAACAAATGCTTGCACTGCGTCGCCGCACCAGCTCGTGATATCCCTGCCTTTGTCAACTTTGTACAACGCCACAACGGGGCCATACAGGAACCCCTTTCCACTTTTGAGTTACATAGCGTGATAAACCTTGCTATTGCCAGAGCTCGGGCCAAGGTCGAGACTTGACTTGATCTGATAAGATAGAATGCAATGAATGACAAACCTTCCTTGCTGGACCCCGCAAGGCAAATGAAGCCACCACAAACGGCAATGTAATCACGGATACAGCCCTCATCACCAGAAGACTCCTCGAGCTTTTCAGGGGACGCAGAATCCCGGCTCGCCTCTTTTCCAGGTCTGAGAACACACATGAAGAAAGGCAGGTCAAAAGGTGATGCCGTTTTCGATGGACAGGCTCAACCGCGATGCCCAAGATCGCGCGTTAAAACACGCCGCGAGATGTTGTTTTGCTGCAGAACGGGCCGAGAGCGGCGGCAAACAAAAGTGCACCAAGACTGATGTTTTTTTTTTTTTTTTTTTTTTTTAGCCCTGCTTCTTACATTTTTTTTTTAGCCCTGCTTCTTACAAGTGGGGCAGACTCGTGCGTGCCATAAACCTTGAAATAAATTTTCAATTGCAGGCATGGATGCCTTACACCAAACGCATACCGCTTCGGACTGGGCTCACGCGAGTGGAGCTGAGGGAATTATCTGATCATCAGATAAAAAAAACCGGATCTGATAAGATTTGGTCTCCTCTTATCCACTAGAAGCAGTGAAGTAGGCCTTGGCTTTGCCAATCAACCGGTCGACTTTCTTTTTTTCTTTTTTTCTTTTTTCTTTTTTTTTTTCGGGTGCGTGCGTGCGCGTGTGCTCTGTCCATGTGCGACATGACTAGTATTTCTTCTTCTCCTTTCTTCTTCTCCTTTTTTTCTGCAGGCTCTTACGTTACATCCCTCGGGGGTTTTTGCAATAAAAAACACAGTTGCTACATCCTCCATGACGGCTCGCATAAAGCGTGCGTGTCTTGTCCACTCAAAGAGCAGCTTTGTCATAAATAAGGCGTGCAACGAGGTTCCGGCTGACCAGCGGTGTACCTCATCGGCACTTGGGCATTAGTCGCTGACGACTTCGCACGAAAGCAACCTTTTTGCACAATGGTACAGTGGGGACGAACAGCACGGCAAAATTCTCAACTGTCGGGTGCATGTGCTGTGTCGCGTCCAGTCTGGACTGTGGACTGTGGACCCTGTTTGCAAAGAAACCGGGCTGCCACGCGGATTGATGCCTGCACGTCATTGGGATTGGGATTGGGATTGATCCCCTGGCCTCTGAGCCTCTGAGCTACCACACCAGACAGGACACGGAGCGATTTCGGCCACATCGGGCAGCTTGCATGATGTGTTGCAGGCAGCAGGACAGCCAGCAGGAGACACTGGTGGTGTCGGGCGGTTCCTGGCATGCCAGGGGGCAGGCAACATTGGATCATCGGGCGGAACCTGCTCGGTCGCCGGTCGTCGGCCGTCGGTCGTCGGTCGTCGGTCGTCGGATCAGATACAACCCGCCAGACGGATTGGCTGCGCGAAGGCGAATGACGAAAGGCATTCACCTGCCAAGTAAAAAAGAGAAGCAATGATGACTTGGTGATTTCGACAACGATGGACGGCTTGGCGTGGCTTGGCGTGGCTTGTCGTGGCAACCGCAAATCATGCCTGCGCAGGCGCCGCTTTCCCTCGCCTTGTTTCATGCATCTTCCCCGTCATCTGATCGACGGCCAACAGTCCAAGGCCGCCCAGCCTCAAAACAGCGTTCATGTACTGTCAGGCGCTGGCTCTACATCGTTGGTACCTGCAACTGTGACGTCAGGTGGAACCGTCGCCGGCATGTTTCGTGCCTCCCGCTTGGAGCCCTGCTGATTAATTGTCTTCATCTTACAGGCTGCAGCAATTTCGCCGTACAAGATGGCTTCAACCACCGCAACCCTTCGCCCCATCTAGAACAAGAGCATCGTCTTGCTCGACGAATAATCAAGCTTCTCATTGGCTTACCAGCTAGGCTCTCCGGCGTAGGCTATCCGCTTTCACGCATCCAGAGTTCTACTCTCCGAAAATGGCACCGTCCGATTCTGACCCAGTGACTCAAGCTGGCAGGAATCCTGGGCTTTTTCTTCTGTGGACGAAGAGGAGCACGCAGCGGCCAACACATAATGGCTCCGGGTGAGACCCCGATGCCTCGCTCGTCAGGACTGAGATTTCTGCTTTACGACTTCATGTTGGAACCTATCAACTGTGGCGTTCTCCGTACTGTATACCTGAAAGGCCAAAACACCCGGCGGCCAAAACTTTGGCTCTCACTCACCCAACGTACTTGTATGCATTTGATCTCCTTTACGCCAGGCTCTCTAGAACGACGGTCATACAATGGATCGTGAAGGCTTGTCGATATGCAATCCCGAACCTCAACAACTCGCCGGACCACAGTTGCTGCATCATCTTATTGCGCTGTCCACCGATACAACAGCAATAGAGTATCTCATTGGAAACAAACGGACGTCGTACTCATATAGATATCTCCAAAATGCGTCGGAGAAGCTTGCGCGGATCATTGGCTCCTTACACGATGGAATGGGAATAGACCAAGGCGCGGATGTCGTTGTCCCTATCTTGATGCCGCAGTGCCCTCATCTTTACATCTCTCTTCTTGCTGTACTGAAATCTGGGGCTGCATTTTGCCCCATGCACCTTGATGCCCCCCCTGAGCGACTGAGATTCATTCTCAAAGATGTTTCAGCCAAGATCGTGCTCGTTACGCGGTCGGTTGCGAACCAAATACCTTCAGATTGCGCCGCTCAAGTCATTATTGTGGACGACGACAGACCCGAACCAGGATTCGTCCATGAACAAGGCCCAACACCTACGCCAGACTCCTTGGCCTATGTCATGTACACCTCAGGATCGACGGGTACGCCAAAAGGAGTCGGAATTTCTCACAACGCAGCAACTCAGGCCCTTCTCGCCCATGAGAGCCATATCCCAGACTTCTCGAGGTTTCTTCAGTTTGCGGCGCCAACTTTTGACGTTTTTGTTTTCGAAACATTCTTCCCCTTGTTTCGAGGAGCAACCCTGATTACCGTGAAAAGGGAGGAAATGCTAAACGATCTTCCGGCTGTCATGCGTCTCATGGATGTTGACGCTTGTGAACTCACGCCAACGGTTGCAGGAAGCCTCTTGAAGACGCGACAAAGTGTTCCAAAGCTGCGCCTATTGATGACTATTGGAGAAATGCTGAAAGCGCCAGTCATTCAGGAGTTCGGTGGCAGCGTCGAATGCGAGAGTTTGTTGTGGGCCATGTATGGACCGACTGAAGCCACAATACACTGGTGAGATACGACGCAAAGATTTTGATTCTTGACTAAGGCCACTGGACACTAACCGCACATGAAATCCAGTACTTTGCAAGCAAGTTTGTCATCGACTTCGTCGCCAGGGAATATTGGACTACCACTCGACACGGTGTCATGTTTTGTGATTCAACCGGCGAATTCCTTCAATGGTTGCCAGGAATTCATCATTCTTCCCAAAGGTGAAGCCGGAGAACTTGCTGTGGGTGGCCATCAACTTGCAAGGGGTTACATCAATCGACCCGAACAGACATCCTTAGCTTTCATCAATTCCCCATTCGGAAGAGTATATCGCACCGGAGACAGGGCAATCATGAATCAAGATGGCACTCTAGAATGCCTAGGTCGCATCTCAGACGGCCAAATAAAGCTTCGTGGCCAGCGGATCGAATTGGGCGAGGTAGAGCATGCTGCCTTGCGAACACCTGGATGCCACGGAGCTCACGCTGCAGTGTTGGGTTCTACTTTAATCCTCTTCTGCGCCGTGGATTGCGACACCTATGAATCAGCCATCCAAGAAAGCTGCAAATCATGGTTGCCAAAGTACATGGTCCCAAATGAAATTGTCTTGATGGATGAGTTTCCCCGGCTCCCAAGTGGAAAAGTCGACTCCAAGACGCTGAAAGAAACCTTCGCCCAGAACCGGACGAAAGAAAACTCGGATTCAAGTGCGCACGATGAAACAATAAATCCACGGGCCACAAAGATTCTACAAATAGTTTCAGACACTCTGGATACTCAAGTCAATGAAAAATCTGTCCTTAAAACTGTTGGTTTGGATTCTCTCTCGGCCATCAGACTGGTAGGCGCCTTTCGAGACAACGGGTTCGTCATATCCGTTGCAAAACTGTTAAATTCACGAATGTTGAGAGATCTGTGCAGTCAGCTGGAAGAGGACTTCATAGCTGATAGCGCCTCGGAAGACGCCGACATCGACCGGGGGCAGTTGGACTCAATCTTAGCACCTATACCAGAGGAACTCGACAAAGTCCATCTGCAACGCTCCATAGAATATGCTATGTTCTGTACCCCCCTGCAAGCAGCCATGCTGGCGGAGACAACGCGGAACCCGACGCTCTATTGTAACGAGATTTTACTGCGTACCACGCGTGACATTCCAGTACAGGATCTGACAGATTCCTTTAACGATATCATCCAGAGGAATGAAGCACTCAGAACTGGCTTTGTATACCGACAAGGACAGCATATTTCCGTCGTGTTCTCAGGTCCAAGCGCTGGTCAAGTTGCTGTTCAAGCACGGCCGAAACACGGTTTCAAATTGAAGAGTCCAGGCGATTTTCTACATCCTTTCATCGTTCAATTGATACCAAACACTGAAAACAGGGAAGTGGATATTCTAATACAAGCACACCATGCCGTTTACGATGGGTGGTCGATGGATATGCTTCTTTCTGATGTTTCCCAGCTTGTGCTGCAGAAATTGCCTCCTCGACGTCACCAGTTCAAGCAAGTTGTCCGTTTTCTAACTCGTAACGCGAGTACTCCAAAAAATGAATCACGGACATTTTGGAGTGAGACGCTACTGGGGTGGAACAAAACGCCTTTTCCAAAGCTCCTCAGCCGACCTGGACCAGACGAGATCAAGACTTATTGTGCAGCTCTGGATGTGCGTCCATCCTCTGTGCGAGAATTGTCGCAGCATTATGAAGTAGGCTCCCAAGTGCTCTTTCAAGCTGCGCTGGTAATGGCATGGCAAGGTGTTACAGGTCAATCTGATGTTCTGATCGGCTCCGTTCTTTCGGGTCGTACTATTCCTATCGATGGCATAGAGGGCATAATTGGCCCCTGCATCGCATCTATGCCTCTGAGAGTTGACTTGAACAAAATGTCGGCGAATATTGATGTTTTGAGGAACATCCACACTAGTAACCGCTTGACGATGGAACATTATGATCTGCCGCTTTCCGAAATTAGCAAGATAGCAGGTCTCAGGCCCGGCGAGCCCTTATATGATGTTTTGTTTGTGTACCAACAGTCGATATGTCCTTCCCAAGGCAAGCATGAAATCCTGCGGCAAATCGAACACATTGACAGACTTGAGACAAAACTGTTGGTCGAGGTCGAGCCTAGAGAGACCGGATTTTCTCTACAGATCACATATCATTCAACGTTCTTGAGCGAAAGTTTTGTGAATCACTTATCTCAGCAAATTGCATGTCTTAGCGCAAGAATACTCAATGCACCAACCGCGTCTCTTGCATCGACCGGCACTCTTGAGAATTGCGCGATATCAGAATATAGAGCCAAACGAGACCTTGACCAGGAGCCAGACGATGTGGTTGCTCTGTTCGAAGAATCAGTAAAGCGGCATCCTGATGCGGAAGCATTGCGTGTCGTAGCGGCCGTTGAAGGCGATCATTTTCGAGTTACGACGATGACCTACGCAGCGCTTTCTCGAGAAGCTAACAAGACAGCTCATCTCGTTCATGAAAATGGAGCAAAAGTCGGAGATATTATTGCTATAATCATGGAAAAGTCCACGGCATTATATATCTCGATATTGGGGACTCTCAAGGCAGGATGTGCTTACTTGCCGATCTTACCAACCACTCCAGCCTGTCGCGTGAAAGATATTTTGCGACAATCTCAGGCCAGGTACTGTCTTGTCGACAATGCTATTGATCAGTTCCAGGACCTACAAGACATGGTCACTGTCTTGAACATTAACTATGCTCCTTCATCCGAATCACTAGCGCACCAATTAACTATCCCTTCCGACGCTGATAGGCTTGCATATGTGATATTCACGTCAGGAACGACGGGAGTTCCAAAAGGCGTTGCTGTGACGCATCGTAGCCTCGCGAGCAACATTGTGTATTTGAGTACAGTTTATCCGAAAATTTCTGCTCGGCCTCGATTACTGCAAGCCTGCTCTCATACTTTTGATGTTTCTGTATTTGAGATACTGTACTCATGGTATGCTGGAATGAGTCTTTGCGTTGCGGATCGTGACACTCTTTTCGGAGATCTAGAACACGCAATCAGAGAGCTCGGCATTACACATCTGAGTCTGACTCCCACTGTCGCATCTCTGGTAGATCCCAGGAACGTGCCTGATGTTGAGTTTCTTGTTGCAGCTGGTGAACTATTGACGCCTTCAGTCCTTCAAAAGTGGAACTCGCGCTTGTTTCAAGGCTACGGTCCTTCCGAGGCAACAAACATATGTGTTTTGAAGAAGATGTCAAAGGGGGATAACGTCGAGCATTTGGGCTGGGTGTTGCCGAACACATCCGTCTGTGTCCTCCGCCCTACCACATTGGATGTTGTACCCTTTGGTTGGGTAGGGGAGTTATGCTTTGGGGGCAGTCAAGTTGCTCGCGGTTACCTGAACGACGATGCCTCGACGGCTCAAAAGTTCATAGAACACCCTTCATTCGGCAGAATATATCGCTCAGGAGATGCCGGACGAATGCTTCCAGACGGCTCATTGATGTTCCTTGGACGACTAGACGACCAGCTCAAACTTCGTGGGCAGCGTATTGAGGCGAGCGAGATAAACGGAATTCTGACCAATACAACATTGGTTGATGCCGCTGTGACCGTCTTGACCTGTAGCAGTTGGAACCAATCAACCCAGCTAACCACATTCTACACGTCGAGTGAATTGGCGGAAATTGAACGAGCCGCGCCAACGACCCGAGATCTACATCATAGGCTGATTTCGGCATTAAAGGCTCGATTACCGTCATACATGATTCCTACATATCTCATACCTATTTCTCAAATGCCATGGAAATCAAGTGGCAAGGTGGACGGGCACGCCCTGCAGCAGTATTTTTCAGGTCTACAAAAAGAATATCTTGAGACGGTATGCCACGAATCAACAAGACCCGAAGAGAACGGTGAATGGACGGACAATGAGAATGTCATCGCGGAAGCCATCACTGAGTTGTACAACATTCCTCGAAGCGACATAGCAAGATGGACTCCTTTCCCTGCCCTTGGCATTGATTCCATCACGGCGATTGGTTTCTCCAAGTTATTGAGCTCTCGGTTTGGTCGTCAGATTTCAATATCCTCCGTTCTCCGATTTTCTTCGCTGGCCTTGTTAGGGCAAGCTCTAGATAACGAGAACGCTGCGACTACCAGCGACACAACAGAGAAAATACAAAAATTGACGAGGAGCCTGAGTACGGATGTCAAGGGGGTATTCAAGAAACATGGCCTGGATATAGAGTCCATCTGGCCTTGTGTTCCATTGCAAGAGGCAATGCTACTGCAGAGCCAGAGGAGCTATTATAACAGGGCTCTTCTGCGCCTGCACATTTCACCAGACCAAATGAAATCACACTGGAAGGAGGCGTCCAAAAGACATGGCATTTTGAGGACGTGCTTTGTAACGACAAGAAATTTATCTTACCCGATAGCTCAAGTTGTTCTACGAGAATGGTCTCTGCCATGGAAAACCTTTGAAGTTACTGTACCGTCGCTGGAAGACGCATCACGAGAACACCTCAAAACCCTGCCGGAACCTCTGGATTCACTATCGCCACCCATTTCGTTGGCGATCATCAGGTACAGAGGATTAAATTTTCTGTCCTTCGTTTGCCACCATGCTCTGTATGACGGTATAGCAATGGGGAACCTTTGGAGAGAGATAGAGTCCATGGCTCATGGACGCGACTTGCCGGCTGCTACTCCGTATGCACCGTTCTTGCAAGAGGCGCTCAATCTACCATCTGATGTTGAATCTTTCTGGAAAGATCAATTCCGTGGATTTGAAGCCTCGCCCAGTTTAGCTCGGTCGACTCGTTTCTGCCTCAGTCAATGCATGCACTCTGTTTCCATTGATATGAGCCTTGAAGATCTCCAGCAGAAATCCAGATCATTTGGCATATCGTTCTTATCACTATGCCAAGCATCATGGGCCACCGTACTGTCTTCTATCTTGGAGAGGTCCGACATCTCCTTTGGGAACGTTGTCAGTGGCCGAACAATTGCTATTGAAGGTATCGACAGACTAATCGCTCCGTGCTTCAATACCATTCCGTTGCGCATGGACATCTCGAGGACCGCGCAGAACATCGATCTTGTGAAAGCATTTCAGCACCTGAACTCCCTGATGTTGCCTTACCAGTTTTCACCTTTGAAGCTAGTACAGAAGGTTGCGGGAACTCGACGTCAAAGTCTTTTCGATACGCTCTTTATCCTGCAACAGCCACTCCAAGACATGGACAAAAGTGTCTGGACGCTCGAAGAAGACGTCGGAGATATGGATGTCCCAATAGTCTGTGAAGTCATCCCCTGCCCTAGTCTTAACTCGGTTTTCATGAACTTGCGGTACGATATGGACATGATTACAAACGACCTCGCTTCTGCTATATCCGATATATTCAAACTCAATTTACGGGCAATGGTATTCAGTCCTTACGATGCTGTTCCAACGCGATCTTCGCTGCCGGCGTCTTGTTTCGAAAGGTTAGGCACGCTGGCTATCAGAAGGGAAAGAAGGAACGATTCTGCCTCCCTCATCAAAGAAGGTGCAGAATGGAGCGAGCTAGAAAAGACGATTCGCGAGACGATTTCCAGTGTCTCAGGCACCTCCGAGCACGTTGTCAATCGCCAGACTACAATATTTCAACTGGGTCTCGATAGCATTAATGCGGTTCAAATTGCATCATTGTTGCGAGCACAGAATTTATCCGTCTCGTCCTCAGATGTTGTTGAATGCGCCAGCTGTGAGAGTCTGGCGGCTCGTATCGTTCAAAATAGCAGAAGCATTCCTCGTGACAATCTTGGTTTTGATTTCGCGAGCTATCACCAGGCCGCAATTCCACATATTACCGAGAACGTGCTGTCGATTGCAGACATTGAAGCCATACTGCCGTGCACCAGCGTTCAGGACGCTATGATGTCAGCTTTCCTTCACTCAGCCGAGGGTTATTATCTGAACTTTTTGACTTACAAGCTCCGACATGATGTAAGTCTGAGAAGTCTCGAAGAAGCTTGGATTCGTCTCCAGCAATGCCACCCGATGCTACGCACAGGCTTCGTGTCCACGCCACAATCCGAAAGCTCATTTAGCATGGTCAGGTGGAAAAAGGATGCATGCAAAATTCCTGTCACAAAACTTCAGGAGCCATGCTGTAAAGAATTTGAAATTTCTAACTGGAGAGAGGAGTCGAGGCTGGTCATGAGGGAGAATCCAGGACATCTTCTATGGAGAGTGGCCCTGGTAGAGACCGGAAGCACTCGGACGATGAACATCGCAATTCACCATGCTTTATATGACGCAAAGTCTCTCAGTGGTCTATTTTATGGTTTGTCTCGAATTTTGAATGGCGACGACTGCAGGTTTTCTTTGATTGAGCCTGCATTGACGCAGTTGCTTCTACGAACGCGAACTAAAGAGCTTGAAACACAACAGTTCTGGGAGTGCCAGGGCACAAAGGTTGTTGTGAACCGATTTCCTGTCTTGAATCCTCTTCGTGAAGAGAATTGGAGAAGAGTGATTTGCCAAGACAAGCTGTCAATTTCCATGGCCGAATTGCAAGCAGCGGCGAAGACGATTGGAGTGTCCATACAAGCTGTGCTCCAAGCAACTTGGGCCCGATTATTGGCTTCGTACTTGGGAGAAAGCTCTGTTGTCTTTGGCATCGTGTTGGCGGGACGAAACACAGATGAGACTGCAGAGGCTCCGTTGCCGTGTCTAACCACAGTGCCTATTATAGCGAAAACGACGCCTTCAAACAGGGGAGAACTGGCAAATATGATGGATTACAACTCCAAGCTACATAAGCATCAGTTCGCATCCTTGGCAGACATTCAAAAATGGCTAGGCCATGCTGGTAGTCCAGTGTTTGACACCGTCCTAGTTTACCAGAACGCAAACCCATGCCCTTCAGACACGTACTGGGAACTAGTGGCAGATGAGCCATCTGTGGAATACACAGTCTCTCTAGAAGTTGAACCGATCGAGAATGGCGAGCTATGCTTTCGATTAACTACTCGCGATGATGTCGTTCCTGCTGAACAAGCGGAGCTTATTCTTCGTCAGTTCGACGCCACGTTGGTACATCTCGTTAGGGCACCGGATGAAAAAGGACACGAGCTTTATAGGACTAACCCAGAAATTTTCTCCATCACTCCGGCCAAGTTTCCTTCACTACTGGCTCCAGTAACACTTGTGCATGAGTTTGTGGAGCAGAGGGCAGAATCGCAACCAAATCGCCCGGCTCTAGAGTTCGTTGAGTCGTTCACTGGCAAGCTTGGAAGCACAAGAACTTGGACGTACAGACAGTTGGACGAAATTGGTAACCAAGTTGCGCACTTGTTGTCAGAGACAGTTTTCTCCGGAGATATTGTGGCCGTTCACTTTCCCAAATGCCCGGAGGCGTACTTTTGTCTCCTGGGAATATTGAAAGCAGGATGTTCGTTTATTGCTCTTGATCCCAGTGCCCCGAGCGCAAGAAAGCAGTTTATTCTTCAGGACTCCAAGGCAACTTGTCTCTTGACCGACGGGACTTTTGACACTGGGTGTGATCTCGATATTACAATGGTGAGGATCAGCGAGGAAAAGCTGGCACCGTACTTAACCAGCCGCCTGGCTCATGTTAAACCGCTCTCGGCCCAAAACACTTGTTACTGCTTGTATACCTCGGGAACAACCGGCACTCCCAAGGGATGCGAGATTACACACGAGAACACCGTCCAGGCCCTCATGGCATTTCAGGACCTGTTTCGAGGACACTGGCAGCAAGACTCCCGCTGGTTGCAATTTGCCGGTTTCCACTTCGATGTATCTGTTCTGGAACAATATTGGAGCTGGTCGGTAGGCATTACAGTGGTCGCGGCCCCGAAAGAGTTGATCCTTGACGACCTGGTTGGCTCCATCAACAAACTCGCGATCACTCACATAGACTTGACACCAAGTCTGGCCCGACTGACTCATCCAGCTGATATTCCAAGCTTGTGCAAGGGCGTGTTCATTACTGGGGGAGAACAGCTCAATCAAGAGATTCTGGACGTCTGGGGACCAAAGGGTGTGATATACAATGCCTATGGGCCTACGGAGGCAACCATCGGAGTCACAATGTACCAGCGAGTTCCAGTAAATGGACGACCTAGCAACATCGGGAAACAATTTGCTAATGTAGGCTCCTATGTCTTCCACAGTGGCACCACGATTCCTGTTTTACGAGGTGGCGTAGGCGAGCTCTGCGTGTCCGGTAAACTTGTTGGGAAAGGATATCTGCATCGCCCCGAGCTCACAAATGAACGGTTCCCCACGCTTTCTGAATTCTCTGGAGAAAGGATTTATCGCACAGGGGATCTGGTGAGGATACTCTCGGACGGGTGTTTTGACTTCCTTGGCCGAGCGGACGATCAGGTGAAGCTTCGTGGACAACGCTTAGAAATAGGCGAGGTCAATCACGTAATTTGCAGCAAGACGCCGGGGATTCAAGCTGCGGCCACTCTCGTTATGAATCACAACGGCAAGGACGTTCTTGTCGCTTTCCTTGCAGAAGTCAGCGAAAATGTGGAAATGAGTCTTGGCATCGCCGATTATGGAGACTATCTGGCGAGTAAAGCTCGAGCTTCATGCCTGGAAAGCCTTCCCGACTATATGGTCCCGACATACTTTATTGTGTTGACACATATGCCGTTGTCATCCAACAATAAGGTCGACGCTAAACGACTGAAATCTCTGTTCAAGGACTTGGATCAGCAAAGCCTTATGAAGTATACCGGCCGGAGCAGTTCGGCATTGAACAAACCTGTTGATACCTACGTCTTGAATCGTGTTATTGAATTGCTGGCGGCATTTTCGACTGTATCCAAGGATGACATCTCAGAAACTACCAGTGTGTTTGATCTTGGAGTGGATTCCGTTTCCGCACTGCAACTGGCAACGGTTTTAAGGGAGAACGGCATCGCGGGGGCGACGCCAGCCTTGATCATCCGCAATCCCGTTATATGTGACCTCGTGCGTACGGCAACTAATGACGAGAAGAGCGTGAAGTCAAAACACGATGCGAGAGCAATTCATCAAAGAATGCAGGCATGGAGGCACAAGCACCAGGGGTCCATCTGCCAGGTTCTGGGTGTTGAGCCACATGATATTGATTACATTGCTCCTTGCTCATCTCTGCAGGAAGGAATGATATCAGCAGCCCTGTCGGAAGAGATTTCGCGTCCATACTTTAATTGGTTCGATATACATCTTTCGGAGGACGCACCAATGGCCACTGTGCGTCAAGCTTGGAAGAAGACTATTCAAGACCTCCCGATTTTGAGGACAGTGTTCGTGAAAACGACCGATGGATACTTTCAGGTTGCAATGAGTCAAGCTAAGAACTATTGGCATCAAAAGTCGGTTGCTCAGAAGAGTGAAATCAAGCCATTATTCGACCTTGAATTTTCTCGTTGGGTGGCTGACAATGCGACAAATGTCCTGTCACCCCTTCAATTCGTCCACTTGACGGGTCCCGACTGGCAGGAACTCAGGCTTCATATCTTCCACGGGCTCTATGATGGGCTTAGTATTCGGCTCATGCAGGACTACGCAGCTCGTATCTACGAAACAGAATCCCCAACTTGTGGTCCGAGTTTTATTGATGCGCTCTGTCGTGGTCCACTGCAGACCTTTGGATTCTGTCGATCTTTCTGGGAAGAGCACTTGAGAGATTGGAGGGCTAGCCCTCTGCCGAGAATTAAATCCCATCAGGAGGACTTGGGGCAGGTCATTTCCTCGTCCAGGGAGGTCCCAGTCGGCATGCTCGAGGATTTAAGAAAGGAAGAGAACGTAACACTTCTAGCCATTGTTCTCTCAGCATGGACAGTAGTTTTGCAAAGCTACGTAGCCGAGCCCCCAACACTGGGTGTTGTTGTTTCTGGAAGAACCATTGACCTACCACATATCGAAAACACCATCGGACCCCTGTTCAATACGGTGCCTTTCTTCAGCGGGAAGGTGATTGACATGACTTGGCGGAAACTGGTTCAGCGCTGTCATCAGTTCAATGCTGATACGCTGCCATTTCAACATGTACCGCTCACAGACATCCAGAAGTGGTGCTCAAGGGGCCGTGCTTTGTTCGATAACTTGTTCGCTTTTCAACAAGAAGATTCGACTTCAGAAAATATTTCAAGACCTTGGACCTTCATTGATGGGAGATCAAGCAGTGTGAATTATCCACTTGCATTCGAAGCGACTCGGAGCGCGGAAGGAAACCTGCAACTACATGTGATTGCTCGCGATGGGCTGGCCGATCATGACACGTTGGAACACATGCTCGATCATTTCGTCCATATTTTGTCAACGGTGAAGCCAGATACGATTTTAGTGAAGGGCTCATCTGGGAAAGGCACAGAAGAAGACGACGGCGAGGCATCGAGCATGGAGCATATATCATCGACGCAACCTGACTGGAACCCCACAGCTTTAGTTCTCAGAGAGGAGCTTTGCAAAATAGCCAACATCCCTGCCGAAGAAGTCAAACCGAATACCTCCATTCTCGAGCTTGGAATCGACAGTATCGACGCAATAAAGATTTCAGCGAGACTGGGAAAAAGAGGCATACGCCTGACTGCCTCGCACATGACACGACTGCAGACGATATCTGCTATATCGTCTGCAGCCGTGGCCTTGGCTATTGACAAAACATCTGCCGCGCCCATTGATTCTTTCTTGTGCGAGTCTCAGAGAAGTCTCTATTCCTATCTGAAGAAGAAGGATATCGATTTAAATGCTGCCGAGCTCGTTTTACCACCGACTGCCCTACAAGAATCTATGATTGCAGGGATGCTTCAATCGGACTTTGAGTGGTATTATAATAGTGAGATGATGGAACTTGACGGTACCGTCGACATTCTCGGACTGAAGGATGCTTGGTCGAGCGTCATTGCATCGTCGCCAATCTTGCGAACTGGTTTCCTGGAAGTCGACGACAGCCAAATCAAAGCGGCTTATTGTCAGATCGTGTTTAAGGAAAACGTATCAAGTATCAAAGTAATTCAAATCTCGGATACCACGGGGCTTCAAGACATAATCTGCAGCGCTAGACAAAGGGCACTCTGCGGTCGGGGACTTCGAGACCTTTTCCAAGTCGCGCTGGTTTCAGGGCCAAGTAAAAACTACATGGTGGTATCAATGGCGCACGCGTTATACGATGGATGGTCATTGGCCCTTTTATATGACGACCTCAAAGCGGCGTATCAGGGGAAATTACAGGCCCGGGAATATCGGCGGATTCTGACGACTCAACCCGTGCTCTCCATGTCAGGCGACAATGATGGATTCTGGAAGACATATCTATCCAATGTCCGTCCGACCATCTTCAGACAAAGACAAACATTGTCTGGAAAGCAGCCTCTGGGTATTGTGTATAGGGAGGAGTATATTGACTCTCAAAGTATGTCCACGATAACCAGCTTCTGCAGGCGAAACACGCTCAGCCTCCAGTCGTTTTGCACAGCCTGTTGGACGGCGGTTTTAGGTTTCCTTTCCAAATCATTGGACACAGTCTTTGGGGCTGTTCTCTCTGGGAGAGACTTTGATGATGCAGACAAGTTGATGTTTCCAACCATGAAGACCGTTGCTGTTCGGTCTATTCTCCATGGCACTGTAACGTCCTTCCTCAAATACGTTGAATCGTGCTTGGCGGATATCAGAGCCCATCAAGGAGTCCCTCTTCGCGAAGCGCAAGCAGCCGCAAAATTTGGAGGCAGGCAGCTGTTCAACTCGCTGTTCATACTGCAAAAGCCTCGAGACGGGACCCTTCCTGATTCCATGTGGAAATCCATTCATGGAGTCTCTGCTGTGGAGTATCCGATTTGCGTTGAAGCAGAGGCTATTGGGGAGACGCTGACATGGCGGATAGCTTGTAAAGGGGAATTTTTTACCGAAAACGACACAGGGGACATATTGAGAAAGATGAGCAAAGTACTGCACTTTTTCCTCGACTCGCCGGAAGCAGATATTCTATCCTTCGATGATCGCTCAGTATCTGTTTGCGGGCTGCCACGAATAATGCCGCTTGATTTCTCGTCCACCGTCGTGAACGGTGGCATCGACGTCGTGACGCAGCCCAGCGATCAGCACACGATTTTTGCCTGGGATGACATCTCGAATCGTATTCGTGCTGTATTGTCCGAAGTCTCAGCTGTTCCTGTGGAGACAATTCTTCCTACCGCGACACTTTATCATCTTGGCCTGGACTCCATCTCCGCGATCAAAGTCTCGTTGCTGCTTAGGAAGGAGGATATTTATCTGACGCCCCGGGAACTCTTGCTGGCAAACAGCATTGGGGACATGGCATCGAGCATCGAGCGGAATGGAGGCGCCGAGGCGCCGAAATTAGTCGACCTGAAGGATTGGGAACTTCCCATATCTGTTTCTCTTTTCGAAAAGCTTCTGGGGCAACTTCACGTCAGCTCGCAGGATGTTGAAGCAGCGCTGCCCGCAACAGCCATGCAAGTATACATGCTCAGTGCTTGGCAGAACTCGGGTGGATCAGTGTTTTTTTCTCGATTTTGCTACGAGGTATCCCAAGAATACACTCAACATCAACTTGTTGCTGCATGGAACGTATTGGTCGAGTCTGTCCCCATGCTGCGAACTCATTTAGTGTCCACAGGAACTCGCGATGTGCCCTGGATACAAGTTATCGTCAAGGCAGGTTCGCCATCGGCCGCCAGGCCTCGCTGTCCACTTTTCCGTCTGCAAATCGAGGAGAGTCCATCTCAGCAATCATGGCTGCTTCACCTTTCTATACAGCATGCGCTTTACGACGGTTTCAGCCTGCCCGCAATCATGCGACTTTACGGTGACTTGCTCGGAGAAACGGAAACCTCCAACGAAGCGAAAGTCGACATTGACCTTTGGCATTGGAAGCAATTTTCGGTTCTGCCGACGCTTGAGGTGCAAGCCGAGTCGAGAAAACAGTTTTGGCTGGACTATCTGCAAAGTCACGAGACTTGCTCCTTGGCTCAAGACGACACACAGCCGGTATCGACACCACAAACAGCGGACCGCGTGTCTTACCTTGTAAAGCAGGCTCTATGCGACACCAGAGACTTGCAACGGCGCGCATCTTCTCTTGGTATCGGCCTCCAGTCTCTTGTCTTCGCGGCCCTCGCACAGAGTCTATACCATGGTCAAAGGACTCAAGAGACGTGTCCAGGCAGCGTGCTATTTGGCGTGTATCTCGCCAATCGAACGTCGCAGTCCGAACGTCTACATGCAACATTCCCGACACTCAACTTGGTGCCTGTGCAAGTGACAATTGCCGAAGACAGTGATCTTGAGGCCATTGCCGTGGCAATTCACAAAGATGTCCAGCTCGTACAAATTGATACGAGGGCACAAGTTGGTCTTTGGGAAATCTACAAGTGGACAGGGAGAAAGGTCGACGTGTTTGTCAATTTCCTATCTCTTCTCGATGGCAAGATGGATGCCGATTCAGAAACAGGAGGACGCGTTCCATGCCCCAGAGCGGACCAGGATCAGCCTCTGGATCGCCAGGCGTCTACTGAAGCGCTGCATCAGCCGTGGCTGCAGAACAATGTGGTCAAAAACGCATATCTTGTAAGGAGCCCCCCTGGTCTGGCCCAGACACTCCCCTCCAGCCCGCCTTTTCTTGTTCTTTTTCTTGTTCTTTTTCTTTTTCTTTTTCTTTTTCTTTTTCTTTTTCTTTTTTTTTTTCTTTTTCTTTTTCTTTTTCTTTTTCTTTTTCTTTTTCTTTTTCTTTTTCTTTTTCTTTTTCTTTTTCTTTTTCTTTTTCT
>SRPV01000218.1:0-27988 GCA_018360135.1 Claviceps sorghi | reverse complement strand
AAAAAAAAAAAAAAAAGAAGAAAGAAGAAAACGGGCAAGGGCACAGCGAAAAGAGAAGACGATGTATTGTTTTGAAGCAGGCGAATGCATAAAATGGGTTATTGTCGACGAAAGTTTTGATGGTTTTTGTCATGATGTATTTATTTTTTTTTTAATTTGAACCTTTGGAACCGGTGCATTGCCGGGTGTGTACCAACAAGACGAGGACACTCCAGGGTGAAGGGATTCTCGCCAGAGGCATGTAGAGTTCTGAGGCGTGATTCTGCAAGACGATAGACGTCTTTATGGCGATGCGGGAAGGGCAGGGTCTGACGTCCAAGTCAGCTACGAAGAGAGTACTTGAGAGAAAAGGTTGCTCTTGCAGCGGCGTGCGGCAGGAGTGCGGCAGGAGTGCGGCAGGGCTACGACCAATCAGAGGGGTGGGTCGCGGGCCGGAGAGACTTTCCATGACACGTGATGACGGCGTCTGGGCGAGGGGCCCCTGCCAGGACCAGTGTAAGCGAGAGGTGCCGGGGTCGGCTCGTGTCGGCTGCAAAGAGGGGTGGCGGGCGCTGCGTGATTGCTTGCTTGTTTGCGTGCTCCGCCCTAGTCGGACACAAGGTGGAGGGTCTTGGATTAATCTTCCGTCTTGGTGCGTGACGCGAATGGCCAAGGCGCGCCGTGGAGCGCCGTGGAGCGCCTGCGGCTGGGCCGGGCGGGCTCATCTCGTCATTCTCGTCATCCAGGGGTCATGCTTACTTACTTTATGTACTTTATATACATCCAAGTACATACATACTTTACTTGATGTACATATGTGCCCTCTTTCCATTCTCGTCGGCAGTCGGTTTTCTCCTTCTTTTCCTTCTCCTTCTTCTCCTCTCTTTTCGTTGCCTGTCCCCCCTCCTCTGTGCAGAAACCCATGCCGGCTGTGGTCGTGTTTTTTTCGGAGCCGGAAAGTATCGAGACACACCCAAGGCGGCACGGGCACAGGGCAGTCCCGTTCGGTTCTGTTCCGCGATTTTGTTCTAGAAAGGTGGGGGCTCCGGCCGGCGGTACGCGCGTTCCTTGCATGCCGGCGATGCCAAGATGAGCGTGCAAAAGGTGTGGGAGCGTGTGCCGTGCGACCGGCTCGGATTCTGAGGCTGCGCTGGGAGAGACGGGCGGGGACGGCTGGTTGATGAGGTTTTGCTTTGTGGGAGCAAACCCGGTCGTGGAGCATGTCGACTGGGCAGTGGGCAGTGGGCAGTGGGCAGTGGGCAGTGGGCAGTCGCATCTGCCAGGCGGCCGCAGACCTTTTTCGTGGCCGATGGGCAGAATACGCGATGAAGGATGTGGCAGATGCGTGAACGAATAAACGACAAGAAACGACCTTGTTTGCCGTGATGCAGTGGACCAGTCTGTCGCGGGCTCTCCTGCTTGCCAGCTTCCATGTTGCCTGCTTGCACCGGACGGGCTGGTGGCAATGGCTGGGGCGGTGGCTGGTGGGCGGGTGTGCTTCCCGTTTCTCATTGGCCATACTGACCCAAGGCCCCCCCCGTCTCCTTCCCAGACCGGCCATGCTTAATGAAATGCTGGGCCCTGATGCCTGCCCATGCTGCCAGGTTGCCAGATTGCCAGGTTGCCAGGTTGCCAGGCTGCCCGCCCATGTCGCCCGTGTCGTTGCTTCCACGAGAGTTTCCAGAAGCAGGGAAGGAAGGCGCAGGTGACGACGAAACGGCATGTCATTGCATTCACCCACGGACTGCCTCAGACCATGTACCAACGAGAGCCCCATGTACTAGGTACCTACTTCTTAGAGGTGCGGCCTGAGCCCAGCCGCCAGCCGCCAGCCGCCAGCCGCCAGCCGCCAGCCAGTCAGCCAGTCAGCCAGTCAGCCTGTCCTGCACGTGTCCTTGCCGGCGGTTGCAGCGCTGCAGCGCACATGCAGCCTTGAGTGCACTGTCGCCTTCTGGAATTCTCAAAAGCTGTCTGGCGTCGTCTGGCGTCGTCTGTTGCTGGTGCTGGTGCTTTGTGCCGCTGCCGGTGCCGCTGCCGGTGCGTTGTTGGAGTCTGGTGGTGCTGGGCATGCAGGCTGGACTCCAGCTGGAAGCCTCGCCCCCTCGCCGAAACCCCCCTCGAAACGGCGCAGCTCCCGCGCTCGCCTTTTCTTCCACTCGTCCTTCTAGATCTTCACAACTCCATCATCTCCACGTGCGACACTTTGGCCCGCGCCGCTGCTCTTGCCAGACGCCTCCCCCCCTCCCTTTCCTCCCCTCCTTCTCTTGTTTTCCTTGCCTGTCGACATCTTCATTCCTTTGACCTCTTCTCCTTTCTTTTGATTTACGCCTTCCGTCGCCCATTCATCGCCTTCCTCGCCATTCGTCGCCCTTCGTCGCCCTTCGACTTCTCTCAACCCGCGCCCATTCTCCTTCTCCCTCACGCCTTGCCGTGCCACTTGACCCACGACGAGGCGCAAAATTGCGTGCCACACCACCTCCACAACGTCCATCGTCCACCGTCCAACGTCCAACGTCCGCAGCCTCTGCAGCAACGACTTGTTCTCGCGTGTCCAGTTCGACTTTGCCGTTCCTGGTCCTGGCTCAACCAGCGCTCCCGCGATACTTGCGACCGATTTTGCCGTGCCAGCCCGAATGTCGAATTGATCTCCTCCCTCACTTGGCTGATTTTCGCCATCGCCCTCCCGCCCGACACCCACCCGACGCCCGCCCGACGCTGCCGCAGCGCATTCTCCTCGGCCCCGATTCCTGCCTGTTTCGAGCTTGGTGATTGCCAGGTATCGGCCTGCGCAGTCCGTCAACACGCAGCAGACAGCTGCATGGTCCTCACTCCTTACCCGGCCTTTCCCACTTTATTTTCGCTCAATCCCAGTTCAACGACCCGGCCTATCGCTCGACGTCGACCTGCCGTGCGGTCAACGTGCTCCAGTCGCGGGACTGGCAGCTTTCCGCGACCACAATGGATCGACTGTCTTGCAATGTCATCTATGTCAATCGGCTACTTAAAGAGGACACATGGATTCGCCCTCCGCCTGACTCTGTTGACGGTCTGCATGGATCTGCTCAGTCGGAATGGCAAGACGAACACGATCCAAACTTGGTCAAACCACTTCTCGATGCTTTCGGTGCCGGTACGTTTCCGACTCTCGTCTTTTAATGCTTCACGCGGCGCATCAAGAAGAGCAAGCAGCAGACGTTCATCATCTTTCGTTCGCCCATTCTTGCTACTTGAAAAATCTCTTGTGCCACTAATGTTCCCCCTTGCGCAGTTTATATATGCAACTCCGGTGCTGCATGCCTATCAACTCTTTTTCAGCTTCAAGACGCCTCCATGACCAATCTCACGCCCACCTTGATTCTACTAGATACCCCGTTTGATGATCCTTTGCAAAATCGACACAATGGAATCGCCTCTCCGTTTTCCACGCCTGCTTCTGCCACCCAGACCTTCGAGATTCACACTCCGAATGAGGACCTATACGGTTTGAGTCTCCTGCAAAAGATCATTACCGAGGCACATCTTAGTAGTATGTCAAAGCTTGTTGTTCCCGTGCCAGTCATAACTTCTCCAGAGGTACCGTTGTCCAAGGTCAGCTACCAAATGACGGATGGCATGTCGGAAGCTCCGCCGACACCAGAACCGTCTCTGGCAGCCAGTCGTCAGTTGATACGAGCGTGTTTGGATATCGGTGCCGTCGATGTACTTCTCGGCCCACTAACTTCCAGTTGCATTACGGCCCTCGAAATATGTGCCTATAAAGCACATAGGGATGCCACCAAGGAACAGCAAGCAGTCCTCGAGGTCACCAAGGGTAGGAAGCGATCCTGGGTCGGTGTCAATGAGCAGAAGCCCTTTGCGTATCTCCGGGAAGCCATGGTATCCGGACTCATGAATGGTATTTGTCGCCTCGACAGCAGCGAGACACAAATTACTGGAGCACGTATTGCTGTGTCGTCTCAGCGCCAAGCTGAGATTATCGAGGCCGCAGGTCAATGGCACTTTTGTGCCCATTCCTTCTCAGATGACGAGTTATTGGTCGCTGCTTTGGTCATGTTCCAACATGCTTTGGCCGTACCTGAACTGGAGCCATGGCGCATTCCTGCAGGTAGGCTGACAATGTCTCACCCCCCCCCCCCCTCTCTTCCTCTCTCCGTCTTCGCGTACCACATGATCATCTGCTGACGCCCCCTCGCAACAGACCAGCTCATAAGCTACCTGGTCGCCTGTCGCGCCGCCTATAACAGTTTTGTTCCATATCACAATTTCCGCCACGTGGTGGACGTACTGCAGGCCACGTTCAACTTTCTTGTCCACATTGGTGCCTTGCCACCCTACCCAATCGGGCAAGAAAACGAGGCGACACCGGCCAAGTCGCCAATTGCGTCATTGCTGAGCCCTTTTGAGGCTCTCACGTTGCTCATCACCGCCATCGGTCATGACGTGGGCCATCCAGGAGTCAACAATGGATTTCTGGCGACTCTGAACGCTCCTCTTGCGCAACTGTACAATGATCGCTCCGTGCTGGAATCGTTTCACTGTGCTGCTTACTCACAGATTCTCCGTCGGCACTGGCCTTCTGCTTTTGAGGATCGTAAAATGCGCAATTTAATGATCAGCTCCATCCTTGCCACGGACATGGGCTTGCATTTCGAATACATGAAGAAGCTTGGTGATGTCCAAGAGCGGCTGCAGAACAATGACTATGCTGATGGCTGGGACGGTCGACAGCTCGAGGAGCACAAAGCTTTGGCATGTTCACTGCTCATAAAATGTGCAGATATCAGCAACGTGGTAAGTCATCCCTCATTGCTGAAGTATGTTTTACGCGGCACAAAAAAATAAACCAAAAGGAGAGAGGGAAAAAAACCGTAAAAGTAAGGAAAAAAAAAGGGGAGGGGGGGGGTCGCTGCTTAGTATTGAATTAATCGGAGAAAGAAAATTCAAGGACGACATGGAGGCCATCTCGCATCATATACTAATTGAGAATTCATTGCCCAGGCCCGTAATTACGACACAGCATCAAAGTGGATGCATATTCTATCCGAGGAATTCTCCCGACAAGCTTCTATGGAAGAAGAGCTAGATATCAAGTCTTCTTTGCTTTCCCAACCGAAGAAGGACATTTTATCCTTGTCCAACGCACAGCTAGGATTTATGAACATGTTCGCCATTCCCTTGTTTCAAGGCGTTGCCCACATCATGCCCGCCATGAGATATACTGTGGAGGAGCTTGACGTTAACAAGGACCTTTTCGAGAAAAAGGTCCGAGAGGAGAAAGCAAAGCAGTCGCCCGTGGAGTTGAGTGTCAGACGGAAACTTTGTGAAGAAACTTCGTTGCGCCGAACGCGGAGCGACGAAGCTGCCGCGGAGAAGGACTTGACGGCAATCCAGTCAAATTTTAGCGAGACTAGCTTTGTCGAATGCGCGACAGAAGGGGTTGTGGAAGAAAATGCGCAAGTCCCACAGGTAGTTTCTGACGTAATGCTTCACAACCAACAACAAGCTGCATTGGGACTCCATGAGACCGGTGACATGGGCCAGGTGGCTCAGCAGGAGGATGACGTACTGTTTCAGAAGCTCCAGAACGGCGGAACCATGTCGTCGTTTGACGCCGTGCGAGAATTGGCCGACAGCGACCCTTTCCAGTGTCGGACGCAAGGCGACAGCGCCTGCTGGAGTAAAGCTTCGACGAATTTCGGAAGACAGCGCTGCAGCGAGACCACGGAAGGCAGTGCATCAGGGACATTTACAGGAGACTGGCAATCGCAAGCCACGACCGCCACAAACGGGAGGATGGCCCTCTCACCAAGCACACAAGGCACTAGCATTGTCAGCAACGAATCGATGGAGCGGGTATTGAGCGCCCCCGGGCTGGATATTTCTCCTCCGAGCGACTCGAGCCTTGGATCTCCCGGTACTGTTCTACATGACGGCGGCGGCGGCGGCAGCGGCGGCGGCGATTGCGCAACAGACGACGATTCGAGTCAGCTCGGGAGTAGTATTAACAAGGCCGAGGGCAAGTCACTCCGGAAAAAACCAAGTCGGTTTAGGATGAAGGACTTTCCTTTTTTTAGGAGACACAAGATGCCGAACTCACCGCATTCCGCTTCAGACGGCACCACCTAACACTAGTCTTGGCGATGAAAACGAGCTGTTTGGGGGGGGGGGGACGAAAGAACGAAAGAACGAAACAGAAAAAGGAAAAGGAAAACAAGAAAAGCACACACACACTCACTCACTCACTCACTCACTCACTCACTCACTCACTCACTCACTCACTCACAAGACAAAATGGCTCCCTCAACCAAAGGCCGATCCTGAAAGCTCCTGTGGAGAAGGATCTCGCGGAAATGAGTTCAGCAAAAATAACGAGTACTATACGATGGGGCGTTGGCGGATGCCACGCAGATGACCAGCCAAGCGTCTCTCGTCTTGCTTGTATACGCAGAGCCATACATTGGCTGTCTTTGGCTACGGGACTACGACGAGGGTATTTCTGGCCATGTTTGGCCTCATGGAATGCGAATGGTTTTATGATGCTCATGTATACTTTGATTTCAGACCACAAAGGGAGGTATTACGATTAGAACGCTCCTGCGGCGGGCCTAGGAAGCTCAGATGGAGCGACGACGACAGGATGATATCTCTGTGCAGGCGCGTATCGTTGTGGACTGTCTGTAAATTATGACTTATTTTTTTCTTCTGTCAACCGCGGGGGACGTTTGGGACAACGGCACCTTCCCCCCTTTTCTCTTACACGCTTCTCCACGAGTCTCTTCTTGGTTTTGAATCAACCTCTTTTATCATCTTTGGCATGTTTGTACAATTAGCTGCCGCCTTGTGTGTGTGCAGACGACAGACAGCCTCCAGTTCAGGAAAGACTGGGTCGCTTACAGTTATAGACGGGAGTTTGGGTGGTGGTGATGATAAGGGATAAAAACAGAAAGGGGACGCCTAGACATTGTCGTGGCGTTCTACATTGGTCTTTATTCGAAGCTCGACTGGTTTTTCCTTTATATATGCCTTCGGAGCTTCGGAGCAGTCGAGCAACGAGAACAAGATAGGCAGGCCGGCGTGAGAGGCAGAGACAGTTCGTATCTCATGGTCACGGCGGTCACCATAGTCCCGAGATAAATGGAAGGAAGACGGGCGAGAAGGGCGGAATGACGCAAGTCCAAGTCGAGAGTGCCACATCGCGCTGGGTTATCTGGGGCAAGATTTTTATTGAAAAAATGGACGGCGATTGGTTAGACGGGTGGCTGCGAGGGAATAGATGTGGATGGGAACACGATTGTGGATGTGGTGATGGCAAACCCATGGCTGGAAAGCCATCATAATAGGTACCTATGTAGATACAAGCTGGAGGCCACAAGAGCCAAAAGTTGCGATCCAATCAAGGACGGCTATCTAAGAGGGTGGCTGTGAGACTAGCGCGGCACTAGCGCGGTACGAGTGTTGTACCTGCGGGGAACGGCGGGGGAACGGCGAACCGGAGCTACAAGAATCGACATTCTTTGGCGATTCCACCCGCCACTTTGGTGGTTCGTCCGGCAGTGCCGAATCACATGGGGGGGGGGGGGGGGAGTGGGCTTTCTCAGCATAATCCTGGCGCTATTTTGGATCTGCTGTTTTGTTTCATACGTGGGGCGTATGTATTTTGCTACTTGTGCGTTGAATGTGCTGTTTCGTTTCTCACGTGGCGGAGTTGCTACGGGCTGTGGATTGGAATGGGTCGTGCTGGGATCGTGGAGTTTTCTATGTATGTATATCGGATCGGGACTGGGACTGAGGGGTGTGAATAGGATTCAGGGACGGGCACGGGGAGAAGGTCCACATGCTGATCTGGAGCGATTAGGGTCGGAAAGGACGTCTGCGGATATGGAGGATAAGGGTACTGCATCAGTAAAGTAGATACATTAGGTACCTACCTACTTGGTATATACATTAGTACTTATGTATGTACGTGTACTGAAGTACCTAGATAGGTACCTACTAAGGTTCCTACCTACCTAGGTACCTACCTACTTATGTACGTGCACGCCGCACGGGGCCTTCAATGCGCCACTTTGACGGCTCAAGATTGGGGTCCCGGACCATTTCTTCGTCTTGTTGCCGCCTTTTGTCCTGCGGCCTGTCTGCGTCCTTGACGGTCGATGTCCAGGGCTATTTCTTCATCTTGTTGCCATATTTTGTCTGTTTCCTTTCTGCCCTCTTGAGCGGCCGCGCGTGCGAGCAACTCGTCCTTTTCTGCGTCTCTGGCATCTGGCATCCATTATAACCCCCAGCAAAGATATACAGACGAGACACAACTTTTCAACTCCCCCCTCTCTCCCTCTCTCGGACACGTCAAATGGCCGTGACGAACCCATTGGGCCCCAAGCCCTCGCCAATACCGGATCCTCCGGCCAACGACTTCATGAGTGAAGCCCAATGGGAGACGCTCTGGGCTCTTCTCGACGGGTTTCTTCCGTCCGTCACCTCAACCAGCTCCTCTTCCGTCCAGGACAGGAGCGGAAGCATCACCCTCTCCGACGCCGACTTTGAGAAGCTCGTCGATGAATGCGCCTCGGCTCTTTCCAACCCGCCCTCCAGAGAAAGAATCCGGGAGTATCTTGAGTCCAGGCCTTCGCTGGATGCCAAGTTCAGGGAAGACTGTCTGCGGTCTCTGGCCATTGTTCCTCAGCGGGGCAAGTTGGCCAAGGTATTGACTCTGCTCGGGTAAGCTTGGGAGAACGGAGGAGCTTGCCTGCATTTTTTTTTCCCTTGTGCTGATTCGTTTCCCTTTTCCCTTTTCCCTTTCTCGTCTTCCTCACAGCGGACATGCGGGTAGCATGCTCTTGACTGGCTACTGGCAACCCGTCACTGCTCAACCTGCCCACGTCCGACAAGCTATTCTGCAGTCGTGGGCCTCTTCTCACCTTCCGGCACTGCGTTCGCTTGCCAAGTCGCTGGCCCAGATGGCCCAAAAGGCAAACTCGTTGCACAGCCGTTTCTTCCAGGAGATTTCCGGATACTCTGACGTGCCCTCCGACTGGAGGAACACCGAGGGCTACCCCTACCAGTTTGTTCAGGTCCCGGCCGGCCAGGACGTGTATGAGATGTCGACCGACGTTGTCATTGTGGGCTCGGGCTGCGGGGGTGGTGTGTGTGCCAAAACCATTGCCGAAGCCGGGCATCGCGTCCTCGTTGTCGACAAGGGCTACTACTTTCCCCCGTCGCTGCTGCCCATGACGCAGGAATCTGCCGCTCATTATCTGTACGAGGGCGGCGGCGTCCTGTCCAGCGACTCGTCCAGCACCGGCGTCGTCTGCGGCAGTTCCTGGGGAGGCGGCGGCACGGTCAACTGGAGCGTGTGCCTTCGGCTGCAGGATTTTGTACGGGACGAGTGGGCTGCCACGGGCCTGCCGCTCTTTGCCTCGAGCGACTTTGACGAGAGCATGGACCGGGTTTGGGACTTTGTCGGGGCGAGCAAGGACGCCATCCGGCACAATGGGCGCAACCAGGCCCTGCTGGACGGCATCAAGACGCTGGGCTGGAAGGGCGGCGTCGTCGAGCAGAACACGGCCGGCAGGGAGCACTACTGCGGTCGATGCCACCTGGGCTGCAACTCGGCCGAGAAGAGAGGCCCTGCTACTTCGTGGCTGCCTGCTGCCGGCGAAGCTGGTGCCGAGTTCATGGAAGGCTTCAAGGTGGACAGGGTGGTGTTTGCCGACGCCGACGACGGCGTCGCCATTGGGGTCCAAGGCTTGTGGACGGCCAGGGACGAGGACGGCGGTGTGCACAAGCCGGCCTCGGCTCGAACCCAGCGACGCGTCTTTATCAGGGCGAAAAAGGTCATTGTCGCGGCTGGCTCGCTCTGGAGCCCCGTCATTCTGGCCAAGAGTGGTGTCGAGGTGAGTACCAGACTGAAGGAGAAATGACGATGAAAAAGACGACGTTTTTTTTTTTTTCTTTTTTTCTTTCTTTTCTTTTTTTTTTTCTTTCTTTTTCCTTCTTTTTTTTTTTTTTTTACTTATTTGTTTATTTTCTTTCTTCTTTTCTTGTACACACACAAACTGACCGTCGACACACACCTTCATGATAGAACCCCAACGTCGGGAAGCACCTGCACCTGCACCCCACCAACTTCGTGTCGGGCGTGTTTGGAAACATGGACATGACGTCGTGGGAGGGCGGCATCATTACGTCGTATGTGAACGAGTTTGAGAACTTGGACGGTCTGGGGCACGGGGTCAAGCTGGAGCCGACGTGTAATGTGGTAAGTGCCCGATGACAAGGCCGGATGCAGCTTTTTGCTCTCATGATGCTCGAGTTGCCCGATGGCCCTAAACTATCCTTCTCTTCTTTCTCATACCGCAGATGTCTTCCGACCGGCTAACCAATGAACATTCTTCTCCTGTCCTCCTGCCCCTCCCCTTCCCCAGCCGTACGCTACATACAGCCTACAAACATGGCAAGGTGGCATCGACGCAAAAGTACTCGCATTAAAGTACCGTCATCTAGGCTCCTTCATCGCCCTCACCCGAGACCGCGACACGGGACGAGTATACGCGGACCCTCGAGACGGCACGCCGCGCATCGAGTACGACATGTCCGACTTTGACCGCCAACACGCGCTCGAGGGCGTCATCGCGCTGGCCAAGATCTGCTACGTGGCGCGGGCGACGGAAATCCGCGCCCATCTCGACGGCCTGGCTCCGTTTGTGGCCCGCGACGGCGGCAAGAGACAGGCCGAGCACCAGGCGGGCAAGGACCCCGAGTTCACCGACGCCGACTTTGCGGCCTGGATCCGGCGGCTGCGCCGTGCGGACAACAAGCCGCCGATGGCCATGTGCGTGTCGGCGCACCAGATGGGCTCGTGCCGCATGAGCGCCGACAAGGAGTCGGGCGTGGTGGACATGCGAGGCCGCGTCTGGGGCCGGCGCAACCTGTACGTGGCCGACACGAGCGTGTTTCCCAGTGCCAGCGGGGTGAATCCCATGGTGACGGCCATGGCGCTGGCCGACTGGATCAGCAGGGGGGTTGTTGCCGAGTTGGCGGGGGGGAAGTAGCTGAGGTGTGTCTGTTGCGGCCTTTGCTTGGACAAAGACGACTTGGGATACGTGCATGAGAAGCCGACGGTGACTTGTATGCTTTTGTGGTGACTGCGTGCGGGCCAGCCACTTTTGTGTAGTTTATGTTTGCCTTGTTTATTGATTCATCTTTTTTTTTTTTTTTTTCCCGCTCTTTCATCTTCCATCATCTTCCTTCTTTGTTTTCTTTACTCGAAAATCTCCAAATCCACCACCACGGCATGTCCCAGTCCATGACAATCCACATTGAGGCCTCCCAACGCACGGAGGGCCAACTCGGCCATGGAATCTGACCCGTGCGGGCCCCCCGCCCCGTCCATCGCCCCCTTTCGCACCTGCACAGCACGTAGAATCGCACGGGACGGACGGGAATTGTGGGCGTTCACGCCGCTCTAGCACGTCCCGTGCGCTGCATTGTGTGCGTATGCGAATCTACGCGGCAGGCACGGTGGTCCGTCGTCTGGCCCTTGTGCCGTGGGTCACCGGGCACGAGGTCGTCTGCGTCGTGCCATGGACCGGGTGTCTTGGCCTTGGTGGTGCTTTGCTCGGCTAGCAGTTTGCGCCTCGTCTTTTCTGTGGTTTGTGGCGCTGGGCTTTTGGGAGTCAAGGACGGATAGGGGCACGATGGCGAGGACGACGACGACGAAGAGGACCAAGGAGATGACCAAGTTGACGGACGACAGAGGAGAAAACTCACATGCCTAGCATGCCTAGCATGTGTCCTGATTGGCCCTCATCGGCTGCCTGTCGACCAATCGCGCCACGTCTCCGCCGGCCACCATGCCCGACTTGGGCTGGTGGTTTCAGCCTCTCTCCGGCCAATCCCGGCCAACAGCCGCCAACGAGCTCGAGCCCAAGCCCGACTTACACACCTGCGCTCACCAATCTGCGAAGCTCACACTCGAATACGGCTCGGCCCCAGTGCGCCGACGCGTCCACGACACTGTGCCCTCCCTCCCTCCCTCCCTCCCTCCATCCACGGTCCGCCAGACAGCCAAGCCCAGCCTGCAGCAAAACCTGCCTCCACGCCGTGCTTGACCTCGGGCCCCCTATGACCGGTTGACTCCAGGCAGACCACGGCGCACATGCTGCAGGGAAGCGGACGGGCGCTTCCTGGGGCTGGGCGTGTTTTAGTCCATGCACAAGGCCCAAATAAGTTGACGTAACCAGCAAGACTCGCCCACAGACGTGGCCTGGCCATCACTTGTCAAAAAAAGAAAAATAAAATAAAATAAAATATAAAATAAAATAAAAAAGAGAGACAGAAGAGCAGAAGAAGAAGAAGAAAAGAGACGCCCAAACGATCCCCCGACAGACAGTCTGTATCAAGCAAGAAACCTGCTGTTCCACGATGCGCCGGGCCAGCTTGTCCATCTTCTCCAACGAGACCACCGTGCAGTATGTTGACGCCGTCGTCGGCTTGTGCGGCCTCGGGGCGAAACACGACTGCGTGCTCTCCCCATGGCCATGGAGACATGACCCGGGGGAGAGCGTCTCTGGTAGCCGCCGAGGGCGAAACATGCACGCCCGTTTTCAGAAAACGTCCGGAGCCGGCTCAGCGGCCGAAACGTGGAACCGAGCTTCGCTAAAGCCATCAATGATCACTCCCGTGGCGCGGCTGGGCGCGAAAAAAAGACATTCCAACGGACTTGGGCTGCGCTAGCGCGCCATCCACGCAGCGATACAAAGCTGAGAGCGTGGCCGATACGTAATCCTCCACCAAGTGGTTTGCCTGGCAAACAAGACTTGGCTGGCCCTTTTCTCTCCGCTCGAGTGGGTGGGACTTTTCGGCTGCCTCTTCGCCTCTTTGTCTCTTACATACAATGCACACCCATACATACGACATGTACATACATACATATGTACAATATGTATGTGTGCCGCGGTCAAAGATATGCATGTGCGGTAGCACTGCTCGGCGCAAGGAACACGACCCTCCGAGGCCTGGTGTGGCGCTTGCGATGCAGCTTTCAGCTAGGCAAGACTACAATTGACGGTAGCTCGGCACGCATCGTCGCGGGGATGCCACGGACACAGGATGGACTTTGTTGGATTCCCCCACCCCCCGTTGTTGACTGCGCAGGCATGCTAGAGGAGTATTGCTAGAGGGTCTCGAGGGTCTCGACCGGATCGAGGCGAGCGGAGAGACAGACGTACATACATATGTATGTATGTATGTAGTATGAGTCGGCAACGCAGCACAGCCATGGGTGTGCAATGCGCCGATGCACCGATGCGCCGATGCACCGATGCACCACGGTGGATCCGGATTGCAGGCTGGTAGCACAAAAGATGAAAACGCGCGGTGGAAGCGGCAGCCAAGGGGAAAGGTAGAGGACGACTGACGATGGTGGGTAGACGGCAGACGGCAGACGGTAGACGGTAGACGGTAGACGGTAGACGGTAGACGGTAGACGGTAGACGGTAGACGGTAGACGGTAGACGGTAGACGGTAGACGGTAGATAGTAGACGGTAGATAGTAGACGGTAGACGGTAGACGGTAGACGGTAGACGGTAGACAGTAGACAGTAGACGTAGCGGACAGAGTCCAGAGTTCATGAGACAAGTCCGGAATGTGCGAAGAAGCCAGTAAAGGCACGTGCAAGCACCAAGGCAAAATGCAAGGGAAGGCAGGTGCAAGTGGAGCATGTGCATGGAGCAGGTGGAGGGGTGATCAGGCTGGCGCGGACCCGCTGTACAGGGCCAGATCGGGTGGGTCGCAGCGGCCTTGCCTAAGCAGGCTAGACGACGGCCACCATGATTGAAGGCTTTGGCGCGCACCACGTTGGATGGCAGCCACCCGAGCCACAGAGGCGGTCGAGGTTCCAGACGTGCGGATCCCGCCTGGCCTGGAGGCTGGCAGCGCTGGCCGTGCTGGCCGAGCCGGCAGAGCTGGGTCGGGCCTTGGCGCTGGGGCGGTGCAGGGGGCAGGGGCAGGTGCAGGGGGCAGGAACACCCCGTGGGCCCGTGAGGCCTCAACTTCTTCAATGTCTGGTCCCTCCTTCCTTCCCACTTGGGCGCACCACGGAGCTGACGCCCAGGCGGGGGCCCTGTTACCCTGCCTCGTGGCCTGTGTTGTATTGTTGTCAAGTGTCATCGTGTGTATATCCAGTTATTGCCGCCTCCTTTCTTGCCGCCGTCGTCGTCGTCGTCGTCGTCGTCCTCCCCTCCCCCCCTCCTCCCCTCCTCTCCTCACACCGTCACACCGTCACGACTCACGACTCACGAGTTACGACTCACGACAGCCTTCGTCCGCCCCTTGACTTGTTCTCGGCCACGGCCGTTGAGCAGGCGACTCCATTTTCAACCCCACGTTGCGTCTTCCCTGCTTGGTTCGTTGTCTCGAATTCTGCCTTTTTTCCCATCACCATTTCTTCTTCTTCTTCTTCTTCTTCTTCTTCTTCTTCTTGCTCGGTATTGAGCCCCGCAACTGTCGCCGGCCCGCCCCTCCAGTCCGCCGGATCCCGCCTCATCCTCTCACCACCCTCTTGTCTGGACTCTAAAGCGCCTTCCATAGACGTCGTCGTTGCCAATGCCCGTCCAACTACTTCCGGCTTCCGCCGCCGCGTTTGCCCCGAGGGCATCCTCTGTCAATGTAATACTAGGCACCAAGGTCGAGCCCTGGCTGACACAGACCTTGAAGCGAGTCAATAGGGTCAAGCGCCCGCTCAATAGCGTCCCCCAACACCAAAGATGTCTCGCCGAGATCCTGTCGTCAGCAGACGCCATCTGGACTATAGCCTCATTGATGTTGCCGAAACTCCCCGAGGCCGACATGCCAACCGAACCTCTCGAGGAGCTTTTCAGCTACCGGCTCCTTCACATTGAAGCCTACATTGTCCACGTGGATATGATCCTTCGCAATGAAGTCGCCTTCAAGCTCACAAGCGACACCATTGATGCTCTGGTCGACCACCACGACAGGATTCACTGTGTAGATGCCAAGGCAAACACCTACGAGTGGTCGGGAAAGGATCAGCAATGCAAGAAGCTTCACGAGGACTTCGTCCAGGCAATCAACAAATTTGTCTTCCGAACTCATGTCTCCGTTCTGGAGGGGCTAGAGGAAGACGGTACCGGCGAGCTCCTCAGCGACAAGACGGACGAGATCAAGAATGCTCTAATAGGACTCATGCGACCTCTGGTACCTCCTCCGCCTCGCACTGTCGATGTTGTGCGTCAACCACCATTGCTTCCAAATTCCCTCGTTAATAGCATGTGGTCGCAGCCTACCATGCACGGCTCGCTGGCTTCCGTCGATGCTTGGCAAGTTCTGCCGTCGAGTCCGAATGTGCCATCGACATCTGCCGAGTCCGTCAACACGCCGGTCTGGGCCTCCCTAGGCATGAGTCAAGTGCAAACATCTACACCAGCTTTTGCCTATGATACATCGCACGTCGCAGCTGGCCTCTACTTCAGCTCCCCGCCCATCGACACCTCCATGCCTGCAGCTCTCCCTCTTCCCAGCATGCTTGCGTCTTCGCAATGTGGTGTCAGCGTGGGCATGGGGAGATTTGGCTGGGATCGTTACCAGGATAACGCCGCCATAATGTGACAACCACAAATGGAAATAGCGGACTGTTCGGATGCGATGACCCCGGCAGCCACGACGGCCAGACGGCCACGACGTCGTCGAACCCGCTTTCATACGCTTCCGCATCACCAGGGAAATACTCATCCGGCACATGAACAGTCTTGACATCTGGCGGCCTGGACAAACAAATCGTCAGACCGGCATTTTCACATCGGTTTTTTCGTCAAATTTCATCATTTGTGCATTGGAAAAGGAGTTTTTCTTTTTTTTTCCCCTCTCCGCACAAAAGCTCAACAAATACCACTCTTCAAGGAAGCACGGCGAGTTTTACTCTTTTTCTCTTTTCATATTTCTCCTCCTCCGTCTCTCTCCTTTTTCTTTCAACCATTTTTTTTTCTGAGAAAGATTCACCACTATGATTGCATCTGCACAACTCGTAAAGTAGTGGATTTATCAGACGAAAACCGAAAACGAATTGGGCGGCTTGGGCAGGGACCCGACAAGCAACCAAGGCGGCTGGCGGCTCTTTCTTCCCCCAAAAGATTCTATGTCATCCTTGTTTTTTTCAAATTATATTCTCTTTGTTTGAGTAACTCTTGGTCAAAGATAAAGAGGAAGCTGCAGCAATGCACATCACTCGGCTTGGACCGAGGTAGACTCCTTCACCACGATTCTTTGATTCCCCATCATATCCATTCGTATTCTCTTTTTCGACCTGAAAATCTTTGCCATGGTTTCTTGTGCAGCTTCTTACAAAGACCTACGGGATATGTCGCTGCTGCCAGTCACCACAACTGACAGCCCTCTTCGACTCTGCTTTGGACCTTCATTCTTTTTTGGTTTCAGAAACTCGACGAACCAAATTACGACAACGAACCACGAAAATTTGGCGATAAATCTCGGGCACACGACCGGTTTTTTTTTCGAGATGAAGAACTCGTCAAACACTTCGGCTTGACGCCGAGATGACGACTTGTTGCTCTCTCGCCGCCCATAGATGAGGTATCGGATTAAGTGTGAAAGAAAGCTAGGGACTTTACGTCTGGGGCTATTCTAGACGCGGAGCGTCTCCTTTTCTTTTTTAAATGGCCTGTTTGCGCCTCCAGGGGGAATTCTTTCAGCACGTAGCCAACGAGGAATATTTTATCTGGCATAAGGTTTTCCTTGGTTGGCCGGCACTGCGTGTTGGCGGGACCAATAAGAACAACATACGACCACAATCACAGAGGGCATGCTCAATTCCTTGCGGGAGGCAAGCTCTGGAAATCGTTCCGAAGATGACAAACAAGATATCCTCACCATAGAGCTGGATTGTGTCGACGCCAGCTGTGCTGCGCGGAGCGCATTCGTCATGGTGTCTTTTATCTCGCCGTGTTGTTTCGGGCTTATGCCAAATCCTTTGCTCTCTGTCTCCGCCAGCTGAAGAGAAACGGTCGATCTGTAAGAGGAGCAGGATACATCCCTTTCAAGTCCGGGTTGGAATCTGAGTATGGGTGCGGCTCAAGTAATGATGGACAGCGGGAGTAGATCATCTCACTACCAACAGACCGACTACTGCTACTTACGGCCAATGCTGGCAACGATGTACTAGCTGGCGTCTAGTCTTGGCACGCATCGATTAGCAGAGCCATGGGATGGAAGAGGTTGATTCTCAGCTACAAGCGGGCCGGCGCGCTCCGGTCTGACTGTAGAACAGCACACCGGGTGCCGTCTTGGACCCCTGGACTGCAGCGCAGGCTTGTTGGCACTTTGAAATGCTGGACTCCGCACTACTGGGTAGATGGATGCAGCGGCGTTAGGAGAGGATGTTTGCTCTTTCCATGTCTCTTTCGCTTTGTATTCTTGTATTCCGGCCTCTCTGCCCTCGATCCCCGGTCTGGGTCTATACGCGTTGCACGCGATCCATCTGAATTCTATACATGTATATACTTATGTTATGTGTATATGCACACCGAGAGCAAGCGCACCCTTGTCCCAAACCGGAAAAGTCTGCTCCTTTCTCCTCTAGTCGCACCCCAGTTTAATGGAAACGGAAGCCTGCTTCCCAGTAAATCGTGCCGTTCATGATCAAAAGAGGTGCAACCATTCCTGTGGTGCGTGGAGTGCGCAACTCGACATGTCGAGGACCCAGCTTGATGGCCTTGCATGTAAAGATCCATGATGGACGTCATGGCAGGCCCGCCGTCAAGGGGTAGGGATGTGCCTGCCACGGCAACGCCGTCGATTCCTCGTCACGACCTTGACGTTTGGCCGTGGTTTTGCGTCGCTACCCATGCTTGATGCCAGTGTTACGCCAGCGGCAAAGTAGCATCACGCAGCGCCTCGACCCCGTCAGTTCGCACCCGCTGGCCGGAAACCGGCTTGTTTTCCCGTTCAACACGTTGGTTGAGAAACATGGCACGGCTCATCGCTTCCATCGACCACGGCTAGGTCACGCGGGTGGGTTTTCGAATTTTTCCGTCTTTCCGTGGCGTGGGATGGCGAAATCTGGGTGGGTAAGACGTGTCGGTTGTGCTTTTTCGCCGCTGACCCACGAATGTCTTGCGTTTGCCATCTTGATGTCTGTGGCAAGGGGATGCTTCATGTCACACGTTCTTTTGTAGTTGGACGTTGACCGCGTGCTGTCGCGCATGCGCGGAATTGACACGGGGTGTTGGATACGATATACTCACCACAGCATTGCACGTCGTTCTGTCGAGAAAAGAGAATAAAAAGAAAGAAAGGAAAAAAAGAAGGATAAAAAAAGGAAGGAAAAAGGAAGGAAAAAGGAAGGAAAGAAAAAGGAGCAAGAAATACAGGGTTGATCCAACCTCTATTACTAAAATATCATACTGGTAATTTGTATGGCCTGGTGCCACATGCTAGCGAGCGTCATCCGGCCGGACGTCATCCGTACCTCCTTGCCATGTCCCTCGAGGAAGCATGAGACCGAATGATATCCCTCATGTCTCCATGGAACGTCGACTGCTTCCGTTTCTTCAACTTTGACGCCGTTGTTTACTGTCATGCGACGAATCCAGGAGTTTGCCCTTCGTCATCACGTCGTTGTGTTGTTACATATTAAAAATTGGCTAATAGTGAAGGGATGTGGAAAAAAAAAAAAATTCAAAATCAAGGGGAAAACGTTTTGATCAAAGATGGGCTTCATGATTTGAGGCTCTACTCTTGGCTGACGGTTTGCTGTGACACGGAGCAAAGTTAGTAAAGGTTGTGACACAAATCGCGGGACCAAAGCCCACGTCAGTGCCATGGATACCCAACTCACCACCAACCAGTCCATGCCCTCATTGATGCCGCTGCCATCGACGGCAGAGCATGCCATGATGCTCCAGTTTCGATCGCGCAGCTCGCCCAGGCGCAAAGCTTCCGAGATCTCGCCCGCTCCCTTCGCGCCGGGCTGATCCTGCTTGTTGGCAAAGACTAACAAAGCCGCATCCTTCAGCTCCTCCTCATTCAGCATCGCCCCCAGTTCCTCGGCCGCGGTCTGCAATCGTTCGATATCGGTCGAGTCGACAACGAATATCACTGCTGCGGTGTTTGCGTAGTAACACCGCCAGTATGGTCGAATGCTCGTTTGGCCGCCCAAGTCCTGCGTTCTTGTTAGACATGCTTTCGTTTTCTCTGAGAAACCCCACGCGAAGACAGTCAGGTGGCATACCCAGACGTTGAAGTTTAAGTTCTGGTATGTGACCGACTCGACGTTAAATCCAATGGTTGGTATCGTGGTGACAACCTCGCCGATCTATCGAGGTCAGTTTACTTCCAAGGCTTCCGAGTCGTGACACATATTCCCAGCAATAGCCACCTTTAATCTGTAAAGCAGAGTCGTCTTTCCCGCATTATCCTATCAGATTCACTCTCGTCAGCAACAAGTTCCAAGGTCCAAGGTCCCCCGGCAGACGACTCGATCCAGACGCCCCACGTACAAGTCCCAGGATCAATATTCTGATCTCCTTCTTTGCCCACAAAAGATTTGAGATCCATGACATTCCAGCACCCATGATGGCGAGTTTAGAGGACTGTGGTGCAAATGTATGCGGATAACAGCGGCTCAGACAACCAAAAGAATAATCGTAGTACCCAGGCTTTCCGGGCCGAGGGTCGGTGAGGGCCTGGTTCAGGAAATGTACACGTGGGTCGCCTGGTTGAACTGGGTCGACGGGGAAGGGAATGAAGAACGTGGCGACTCAGAGAAGAACAACGGGGACACAGGGTAAAAAGCTGACCCTTTGACGTATGTCCCTGATGATGTCCGGTGTTACGATGACCGGAGCGTCAAACAACAATAAAAAATTACAAAAAAAAAAAAAATTGCTGAATACGTAGATGGGCAAAGGAATTATTACAAAGCCGTCCCCTATTCTGGAACCTGACGCTGACTGGAAGCGCCCCTCGATCTTTTTAGAGCGATTGGCGGAGGTCGACTTGTTGCAGCATGCGGACCAATAGATTCGAAGTCCTGGCCAAATTGCCCGACAGGCCGTCTGCAACTTTTCCTTCCCCTCCAAGCAACTGTTTAGTCAGCCGCCCTTCCAAGAGAGGATTGTTAGCAAAGCCACACTACGTAAAACCTCAGGCATCAAGGCCACCACCACATCAGCCACAATACACCAGTCCGCACACACATTAGCCTCGCCACCTCTCGCTAGGGTTTTACGCCCTTTGTGCGGGTCAAAACTCCTCTCGAGTCTCAATCTTTGCGTCTTTCACCTTCACCAGACGACTCGACACGCAACGCCAATCAAAATGCCGGTACGCCGTCCTGCTGCAATACCTCCACGACATGTCGCCTGCGCTGTGAGGGAAAACGGTCCATGTCGCGAGATGCATCTTGTCTTCTGCACATCCTAGGCCATTTTCTTCATGCTGTGGGCGGCTTGAAAAATTCCCTGCCGCGGAAAATCCTCCCGACCTGCCACTACGAAAAAAAAAAAAAAAAAAGAACAAAGAACAAGAAGAAAAGCCATGAACTGACTCCTTTTTTGTGTCATTTTACAGAGCCACAAGTCTTTCCGTACCAAGCAGAAGCTTGCCAAGGCGCAGAAGCAGAACCGCCCTGTGCCCCAGTGGATTAGACTCCGAACCAACAACAGCGTCCGGTATGCACATTTTGTCTCCCCTCTTCCTGACGATCAACAAGTTCCTGTTTTCGATCTCAAACACTTGGATGAGAAGCTCCCAAGAGCCGATAATTTGGAATTTTTTGGATGAACGCGTGAAATCATCACCGTGGCCTGGGTTCCAGCAAATACGTGGATGTCTGTTGCTAATCTCTCTTCTTTTTCCCCTCCAACACAGCTACAACGCCAAGAGACGACACTGGAGAAAGACCCGCCTCGGTATCTAAGCAAATCGCCCCTCCGAACCCCCACCTCCGCACATCGGATTCAAACTTCATCCATTCTATCGCTGAAGCCAAGAATGGATGAAGTTTGAATCCAAAAAGAAATTACTATTGAGGATGATGCGCGCTGCTCGGAGCGCTCTTCAAGAGAAACAACAAAAACACGAGGAGAAATGCTTCCGTACCGGACACAAAGGACAGGATTTGATGACGTGGTTATGTTGAATTCTTCGCCATTACTGCATGCTATGGCCGGTTATAGGGACCTTGAATTAAACTTGAGAAACTGCATCCATGTGTCCAAGTTCTTAGTCTTTTCTTGTGCTCCTTTAGTCCATGTTTCGACGGCAAAATCTAACGTCCTACCAGCCTCATGGCTTTGCACCGCGTAAGCTTGAAGATGATGTGTAGGTTTGACAGGTCACCCACGGGGCAGCACGTCGGCCCGTTTCATGTTGAGGCGTCTTTGGTGCACGTGAATCTTGGATGGCAGGTATGGGCTCGAAATGAACCAGACAAACCATCGACGTAGCATCACGTAGGACCGCGAAAGAGAAAGTTTTCGTAGGTAATGTTCCAACCTCTGGGCTGAGGGCCATTTTTTTCACAACTATAATGCAGTAGACAAATGCATCGAACCCTCTCTCTCTCAGAAAAACAAAACACAAAAAAAAAACAATTCCGTTAACGCCCGAACGGCACTGATAAGCAAGCCGAAACCCCCGCAGATCCAGCTTCGTATTTTCAAATGTGAATGGCCAGATGCGTGGGCCTTGAACACACACCGTGAAGAATCATCGATCCTCTGCCCACTCGTTCTCTCGACGAATCTGCTCCTCTTCTTCGGGGGTGAAGTCGTTGGTTATGTTGAACGTCTTGCGGATTTCTTCGGGCGATTTGCCCTTTATCATGTTGGCCACAGTTTTGCAGCCAACATCAAGAAGAGGCTTGATGTCGAGATAGTTGGAAGCCTGTCCAAGGAGCGTGTCAGATTATCAAACTGGTATTTCGGTACGAGTGTCAAGCAAAAATGGTTCCAATACACGAGAGCGATACGTACGAGAATAATCTCAAAGAGCATCTCCTGGTCAACTTGCATGAATTTTTGGTCCCACTCTTCGATGTCGGTGGTGCGGCGGCGACCGTCAGACTCGTCATCCTGTGGCTGAGGAGGATCGTTTCGGTGATGCTCACACCATTCGATGACCTTGCGAAGGACAGCCTCGTTCACCTGCTGTGATGTCAGCTCCGTTTAGAAAACCTAGTAGACAGGGAAGCAGCAAAGCCTACATTAGGGATGGGAATGGGGTTGGTCTGGCTAATCATCTCATCGCCGATATCGTCAAGCATATTCTTGATGAGCATAGAGCGCTCGATGACAACGCGATCTAGTGTCCGGTCAATTCCCGTTGTTCACAAGGGCGCAGATGGAGGAATGACAGGGTCGACTTACCGACTTCAATGATGGCATTGTCGTTGGATGCCAACCAGATCTTTTGGGCAGGGCTTGTTTCCGCCATGACGTTCGAATGATTGCTGGACTGGCTGCTGGACTGGTTTCTGAACAATTTGCGAGATGTTGTTTGATGACTCGAGAAGTTTCGCGAAGTCGCTATATAGCGGGGTAGGGTGGGTTATAGTAGAAGATGGACGTGGATGACAAGGTTAGGTTCGAGAAGAGCAGCCAGGTTGAGGGCAAAGCAGGTCGTTGGGTGCTGCTAATAAGGCGGGGCTAGCTGGTCTCAAGGTTCGCCGGCGTTGAGTGGCTTCTACCTGGCGTCGTACGCAAGTGAAGGAGGTTCGCTCTAATTAAAGTAAATGACAGAAGACAAAGGCCAGCGTTCAAAGGAAAACACGGATGAATAGAGACGGGACGCTAGACGTGTGCGTGGTAGGAAGAAGACGTGACGGCGATGCGGTTTGTTCGAAGTTGCACCTTGGAAGCGACCATTGTGCCCACTCATTGTGCCCACGTCTCACAGCAGGCAGCTGTCCGCACTGTCCGCACTGTCCGCATTGTCCGCATTGTCCGCACTGTCGGCGCTGTCCGTTGTGCGCTGTCCACTACTGTTCGCAGTCGATCCGACTGGAAACCCGCACGGCCCCTGAAATATCAAATCGAGTTCACTTAAGTATGTATGGATGTGTCATCTGGCTACAAGTTACCATTAGCTACTACCTACCTCCTGGGTACCCACCTAGGAAGTAGGTAGGTAGGTACCTATATTTGTTCACGTCGGCTCAGCAGTCCGAACCAGCGCTGCCGCTGTATTGTCTGCTCTGCTTCTTCATGTCCACGTCGTCCCGCCACGTCTCGTCAGACCTGCATATCCATTAATGTCTGCTGCTGAGCTGGATTATGCTGTATCTTACCAGCCGTATTGACCTTGTTCAATGTTAGCGTCGGACACAAATGGATATGTCACGGTCCCCAGGAGTAAGAGAGGTAGGTACCTAGGTAGGTCATCTGAAGAACAAAGTTGCACCTGCCATCTATCTACCGCCCACTTTCCACTTGCTCAGGACTGCTGCGCACTGATTCTCCGCACGAGCTGATGCTGCGTGAAAGGCGGTCGAGGAGGCCGGAAAGGCCCATGTACCTAGGTAGGTACCTAGGTAGTTAGGTACTTAAGTAAGTAGGTAAGTAGTTACGCGTGGGGTCTGGTCCCTCGAACCATGATTGGGCGAGCCGTCGCGAAGCAGGAAACAATACGCGTTTTGTCTCCAGTCAGCACATAAAGTTCGGACGACAACGATACCGTCCCCGCGGCACTCCCGAAGTGGTTTTACGCGCCACGGGCGACGACAGCAAACCTCCAGAGGCAACGCATTCCTACGGCCCGGGACCAGGTATGCACATATTTAAGTACCTACCTAGAGAAGGTGCATATGTACATGCACATGTAATGTACATATATCGAGTGGTGTGACAGGGTGTGGCGGTAAGGTAAGTTCGTGGGCGGTCACATGAATAGCTTGAGACCAAAGAACGTTGAGGGCTTGGTGAGATTGCGGTGAAATTTTTCACCAAGACGTTGATTCAATAGAATTTCTATATTGGCCTTTTTATGAGGTTTCTGTGCGCATGACTGGTCTGATATGACACTGATGGTTTGGTAGTTTCAATGCCCTGTCTCGAGCCGAGCGACGGTTCTGCCCTTGCTTGGCTCGCGACTAGGCTTAGCGAGATGCTCGACTTTTTCGACTTTTTCAGCCTTGCAATGTTTGGTGCGTACAAGGATAAGTAGCTACTAGATACCCAAGTACTAGCTGCCTGCTACCTACCTACTACCTACCTACCTACCTAGATGCCAAGCTGCCAACTACCGACCCGAGGTACTGTAACTATCTACTCGCTGCGAGCCAATGCTTGCTTCATGTCACAACTTAGGACACCCCAACGCAAGGCTGGCATTCGCCTGTCGTGTCGTCAAGGGCGGCGGATCGCCCGCCATTGTTCCTTGTCCGGCGACCAGGCGAGAGGCAGGCAGTCGGACATGGAGGAACAGAATAGGCACAGCGACAGCAACAGACAGGAACAGACAGGAACAGACAGGAACAGACAGGAACAGACAGGAACAGGAACTGGGATCGACAGGGCCGGGGCCAGGGCCAGGGCCAGGGCGCCCTTTTCTGGTTGCACGCGTACATATATGTACATGCAATGTGCTGAGTAGGTAGGTAGGTACAGTATGTAGAGAGACGGCCACGCCGTCATCGCGGGCGTCGAGCTGAGCAGCAGCCAGCACGCACCGAGATTTCACCAGACCTCTTGTTGGTGGTTGGCGCTGACACCGCATGTTTGTTGCACGGCGTTGCCTCGCGCAGCTCCACGAGCCTGATTCTGCCTCTGCTCATGGCCGCGCCCCTGCCGGTCAACAATTTCCTTAGCGGCTCCCCGTGCCAGCTGCCAGCTGCCAGCTGCCAGCTGCCCGCGATCCTGCCAGTTAGTTGCTGTCTGGTCTGGTGCGCCAGTGTCCACCACCCTGTCTGGCTGGTGCGTCGGTGTAGTTTATTGGTTCATTTACCAACAACCACCACATTCTGCTCCTTTGCGCTTTGCGCTTTGCGCCTTGCGCCTTGCCCGTTCTCGTTCTTCCTTTATCTGCCACGTTGCAGCCACTTCATCTATCGCGATTCGCCCTTTGTTGGTCTCTGCACCCGCCCACCGTGTCGTCTGTCTGTCTGTCTGCGCCGCCATCCATTTCTGCAGTTTGATCGTGGTCCGTTCATCTCGGCTCGGCTCGCCCATTCTGCGCCTCCACGCACCCTGCGAGAGCCACATCACCACCACATTGCTTTTTTCTTACGCCACGGCTCTGGAAGCGTCCTCGCCCACCTCGACACAAACAACCCTCTCGTCTCCCATGTCTATTATTCATCCTCAGTCGCCTACCACCTCCATACCTGCTATGCCATCAATGGCCGCCAGAGACCGTTGCTGAACAATGTGGCGGCGCACTTATCTGCTTCTTGCTCTGATACGACTGTGGTTCGCCCTCTCGCCCAGCTATCTGCATCCCGACGAGAATTTTCAAGGCCCGGAGGTGATAGCAGGTATGTCTTGCTTCGCCCAACGCGCTTCTGCGCTTCCCGCCCTCGTATCCCTCATTTCTATACCTCGAGCCTCCACGGCTTCCTCATACCGGCTCATGCGCCCCGTATTGGCTGCATGGGAGCCTTTGTGGTATGATGCCAACATTGGTGCATCGCCAGCACTCTGCGCTCCGGTCGCGCGTCTGATGCAGTCCTGTTGAACAAACCGTGTCGCTAACCGATGTGTTTTTTTTTTCTGTTTTTCTTTCCTTCTTTCCTTTTCTTAATCTCAAGGTCAAATATTTCGTTATCCTGTCAGGCGGACTTGGGAATTTACGAGCGAACATCCGATTCGCAGCGTCTTTCCATTATGGCCCGTCTACGGGCTTCCCATGTTGCTCCTTCGATGGCTGTGGATCGGCAATGGACATGACGGCGAAGTCTCCCCCATCGCCGTATTTTGGACACTACGTGTGCTCATGTTTTTACTCAGCTTCGTTCTGGAGGATTGGGCTCTTCACGAGTTGATTCCATCACCTCGGCATCGCCGTACCGCAGTCGTCTTGGTTGCTTCATCCTACGTGACTTGGACATATCAGACACACACTTTTTCCAACTCGATTGAGACTCTGGTTGTGGCTTGGAGTTTGGTTCTGATTCAACGCATCGTTGATGTACGGGTAAGAAATCTGTGGAAAATCTTCTCTTGCTTCAAATCGGGATGCAAGTTAACCACCCACGTCTCTGAAATAGCAAAAATCGTCGCTTTTATCATCAGCCGTGCTTGGGATTGTCGCAGTCTTTGGTGTTTTTAACCGCATCACTTTCCCGGCCTTCTTGTTAATTCCTGGCTTTCGCTTAATACCGCATTTCTTACGCAAGTATGGTTTGACCCGTGTATGAATGGTGTCCCTATCGCAGTTTATTAACCATCTGCGACAGACCCTCGTCCTTGGCGGCGCTGGCTACGACTGCTTTGGCTACAACCATAATAGCTGTTGCGCTCGATACTGCCTTTTACTCGTCAGTACCCGTTACATGGGCCGACTTAATATGGAGACCGACCATCACTCCGCTTAATTTCTTCATTTATAATTTCAATACCGCCAATCTAGCCCAGCATGGCATTCATCCTTGGTATCAACATTTGGTAGCAAATCTGCCGCAGCTTCTTGGGCCTGCAACCTTGTTGCTTTTCACGAAGCCTCACCTGTCTTTGAGGCTATATTCCGCAATCTCGGGCCTGTTCGTTTTGTCAGTGTTCCCACATCAGGAGGCCCGTTTCCTCCTACCCACAATTCCCCTGATCCTGTCGTCAGTGGAACTGCCCAAGAACAAAACTCTTCTGCGCGCTTGGGCCGGTGCGTGGGTTGTTTTCAACCTCTTTTTTGGAGTGCTCATGGGTATATACCACCAGGGCGGTATCGTTCCGGGGCAAGTATTCATGAGTAAACAGCCGGACGCGACTCAGGCCATTTGGTGGAAGACGTACACGCCCCCTATTTGGCTTCTCAATGGCAAAAACGAAGTCTTGCAGACAAGAGACGTTATGGGCCTGGAAGGCACTGCCTTGCTGCAACAGCTCACCGACCTTGCCACCTGCGACACGCCAGCTGATAGACGGAACCAGGAGTATTTGAAGGAGAAGAATGGGACTTATTTAGTCGCACCCGCGTCGGCGACTTTGTTGGACCCATACCTGTCAAACAAGGGACTGCAGGGCTTGCGATTCCGGGAAGTCTGGCGTTATAGGAGGCATTTGAACCTGGACGACCTGGATTTTGGCGACGACGGCGTGTGGAACACCCTGTCTAGAGTAATTGGCCGGCGTGGTTTGATCGCCTGGCGCGTAACTAAGAGCTGCCTTGGCTCGGCCGAGGGCCTTTTGTAAAAGGGGGGTGAATGGAAATCCCGGGGCCACCATTTAAAAGTTGAAATATATGAAACTGCATTTTCTGGACATTGGGTCTATACGGGTGTGCCTTGGGACCCAGTGCGGTGGACTACAAGTTGTGGAAGAAGATGGTGCGCGACGCAAAAGTCAATGACAATTATGGCGAAGGGGTCAGAAAAAAAATTAAGTGTAGGCATAGACACGTATGCTCCGTTTATCAGGTGATTGGTTTGAATTTTGAAGTCCTAGTCGAAGCTATTGTATTCTAGTACATTTGACCGGGGACCCCAAGCACAAAGCAGCAGACCCTTCGGCACCAAAACCCTTAGTACAGACGCTTGGGAGGAGACATGGAGGCCTTAATAGTCAAGCTGCCAACGTTTTGCCAGCCCTTCTTCAGAAGGGAGACAAGGTAGTTGATGGCCAACATGATGTTACCAATCAGTTGCTCTTGCTCCATACCGACGTTTCCGACGGCGACACCCATGCAGAGGACCTTCTTCAACTGGAACTTGATGGTGGACTTGACCTCGTTGATCTTGTCCATGGTCTGTCTCTCTAGAATCTGCAGCAGCCTGCCGGCTATCGACTGGATGTCGTTGCTGTGACGGGTCGCTAGCGTGGTGAT
>SRPV01000217.1:0-28072 GCA_018360135.1 Claviceps sorghi | reverse complement strand
CTTTTTTTTTTTTTTTTTCTTTTCGTCAACCGTGGGAGACCCGTGGTTTGTGATAAAGACATGTCCGTACAACCTACCGCTACTGCGTCGCTACCTTTCGAGACTGGCACCAACTTAAAGCAGTGTCGGATCTCCGCCGCCAGCATGTTCCCTGACTGTTGCTGGACGCATTTGTATAAGCACTACTACTATGTAATAGCATTACTTCAAGTATACATTAGGTCACTTTGTCGTTCCAGTTCGTTTACTGTCTTGAACAGCGTTTATTGTGTATGGATACAGACTGCAGCAGGGATGGGAGAGAAATTGGGAGAATGTAAACTTGTATCTGTGCGTGCCAGCTGGGGGTCGAAAGCTGGGGCCCTGCAAATGAAGGAATGAATGAATGAATGAATGAAGAAACATGGTTTGGCCGTTGGCATGGTATTTGTCTGTGGATGCCGCTGAGTGACGGCGACGGCGACGGTGACGGTGACACGAGGACGAGGACGAGGACGAGGACGAGGAACGCGCCTTACCAGCCACTTGGGCCGGCTTGGCCATTTTAGCCACACCAGCCACGCCAGCCACGCCAGCATCGGAACGACAAGCAGGCAGGCAGCTGCTCGGTCCATGACTCCAAGCCAGTCCCTCCCGTGCTTCCGCCGTCCTTCCGCCGTCCTTCCGCCCGACGATGACAAGCTGGCATCCGTCGGAAACGCCTGGCTCCGGACATTTCATCTTCCTCCTCATCGCCCAGTCCCGCACGTGGTAGCTGCATGCCATCAGCTGCCTCCACATCGACCACTTGGCTTGCTTCGAGAGCCTGGAGCTCCATCTTCTTTCGCACCTCTTGATACCCTTGGCTCGCCGTGCCTCGCCGTGCCTCGCCGTGCCTCGCCGTGCCTCGTCTTGCCCTCTTCTTCTCTCCCCTCTACTTGCCATGCATGCTGGTCGCTGGTCGCCTTTCCCAAACGCAACTCGTCTTCTCCTTCTGTCCCCCAACCCGTCTTCTTTTTTCCTCGCTCCGCCCCTCTTCTCCCTTTTGCTTTTCCACGCCGCCGGTCCTTCTTCAAGACGCGCCACTGCCATCTTCTTGACGACGAGATAAGCGACGACGCTCCGCCCGAGGTTGCCAGAGCCACGTATCACGCACCTTGGTGTTCGACGACATTGCACGCCAGGCAGTGCGACCTCGGCCCCGCCAGCCACCCACTTGGCTCCGGACTCGGCACGCGACCCAAGCATCTTGTCGTCCTTTTTCCCCGTCGTTTCTGCGTCTCCAAGTAATACTGGCTGCGACAGCGATAGCCCGCTCGGCGTCCCCAGCATGGGACCATGGATGACGCTGCTTGTGACGTATCTCCTAGGAGGCGTCACATTCGTTCCGCTTGTCGTCCTGCTCGTCCTGCTCCATGCGCGTTACACACTCCCGTCTCGACATGATATGGTGTCCATCAACGGCCGCGTCGAACATGACATTGTCCAGCCAGGTGACCAAGTTTCCGCTCTGGACGAGGCTCGGAAGAAGGCAGCCGTCGACGGAGCCAAGGCGCAGTCGGTCGGCGATCTCGACGTGGCAGCCGGCTACTTTGCCGTATGCCGTGAATACACACCCATGGGGCTCAATGCCAAACCCATCGAACGTGCGACACCCGTCGGGTCGACCACGGTTGCCGCTCCAAGCCCCAGCGTCTACCAAACCATGTACAGGAGCATTTTCGACCGCAAGTCCGTCGCTGGGCCGTTGGATGGCAGCAACCACAACAACAGCATGAGCCAGAGGCCAAAGAAGGCCGGCAACGTCTTTTATGTCGTGCTCAGGTATGCTTTTTTTTTTTTTTTTTTTTTTTTTGTTCCTTGTCCTGTATAAATCCCCGATATTGTGGCTAATGTGCTTCGTTGTCAGACATGGACATCTCATGCTCTTTGATGATGACGAGCAGCTCGAAGTCAGACACGTCATTTCTCTGGCTCACCATGACATAAGCATCTACTCAGGCGGTGATGTTACTCCCGAAGGCGAGCTGTTCATTAAACGAAATGCCTTGTGCCTCACGAGGAAACCCGTTGATGTCGACAAGCAGGCGCCAGACATGCAAATATCCAAGCCTTTCTATCTCTTCACCGAGAACTGCTCCGCCAAGGAGGACTTTTATTTCGCTTTGTTGAAGAGCCAGCAACAAACGTTTGGTTTTGATTCCAATCCACCCATTCCAAAGGGATTCGAGGTGAAAAATATCATTTCTCTGGTGCAAAAGCTGCATGCCTCGGAGGATCATGTGCATTCCAGATGGTTGAATGCGCTTCTGGGGAGGATATTTCTTGCCGTGTACAGAACGCGGGATTTGGAAAACATGATACACGAAAAAATCACCAAAAAGATTTCCAGGGTAAAGCGGCCATCCTTTTTGGCCAACATTACCATACAAAAGATCGACACTGGTGAAACGGTCCCCTTCTTCACAAACCTGAAACTCAAGGACCTCACCGTCGAGGGCGAATGCGTTGTGGAGGCCGACATTAGATATACTGGCAACTTTCGTATTGAAGTCGGTGCCACGGCAAAGCTTGACTTGGGAACGAGGTTCAAGGCTCGGGAAGTGAACCTTCTTCTTGCGGTTGTTCTCAAAAGAATTGAAGGACATATGCTCTTCAAGATCAAGGCGCCACCTAGCAACCGTATCTGGATGTCGTTTCAGACAATGCCCAAGATGGAAATGGCCATTGAACCCATCGTCAGCTCAAGGCAAATTACATACACGCTCATCCTGCGTCAGATCGAGAACCGCATCAAGGAAGTCTTTGCCGAGACGCTGGTCCAGCCCTTTTGGGACGATGTGCCATTCTTCAAGACAGAGCACAAGATTTGGAGAGGCGGCATTTTCCAGGATGATGACGCCGTCGTCGAGTCGTCGGAGCCTCTCGAGCCCGCGTCCACACCCATCACTGTCACCGTCGAGCAGGAAACCCAACAAGACCTCCTCAACGCAACGAGGCCGATTGAAAAGAGTCATTCCCTTCCCAACATGGAACAGCAGCCGGCTGCCGCGGGGTTTTTCGGGAAAAGGTTGGGGAAGAGCGCCAATGGCAACGCTACGTCTGTCTTGTCGACAAGCATCGATTCCAATTCCAGTACCAATTCCAGACCAGCCTCGGCCTCATCCGCCAGCAGCACACCCCGATCCCTTCATATCGTGAAAACCGCGACAGATCCTGTCGTGGGTACCGAAACTGCGCACGCCGACATTTTCAAACCGTCATCATCCCCCCCGCACCACGCTACAAACTTGATGGCTTCCTTGGCCTCCCGCTCTCATGAAACATTGTCGGTGCACACGCCGCTTGGGTCTCCTGCGAACAAGGCGCCGTCAGTGTCGAAAATGTCTCGTCGCTCCTCGACATCTTCCAGAGAAGCCACCGAAAAGGACAAGGAAAAGGATGTTGGAAACCGGATGGAGTCGAGCCCGACCCCGTCAGGCCGTCGCGACACTGCATCGTCGGCCGAGTCTCTCGCGCGCAGCGAAGATTCGTGTCCCGCGTCACCCACACAATTGGGATCAGCCGGGTCGGTCAAGAATCAAGCAGGCTCTGTCAACAGAAGCTTTTTCGCACGACGCGACACCAGCAACACCACTGCGACGTCGTCTGACTCCTCTACCGGCGGTGCTGAGCTCAAGAAGACGACTTTGGCAGCAGTAACAAACGCCGCTGAGCAAGCCAGACAATGGGGTTGGAACGCCATCCGCAGACAACGAGACCAACGTCGCAATAGCGAACGAAGCCATCCGATTGATCTCACCCAGCCTATGGGCCGCGGTCAGCCTCTGCCGCCTCCCGGCACCCCTCTTCCAGGACCAAACGACGGCACATCTAGGTTTGGCGTCGGACAGAGTACGAAGCGAAAACCCGTCCCGGCTCCGGCGGCCATACCAGAACAAGCCTCTGCGGATACACAAGATGATGACACGGATACCCGCTCATCACAACCACCTCTGCTTCCCCAACGAAGACGTAGGGGGACAAGCCAACCTCAGGATGAGGAGCTGGACGAAAACATTTTGATAGTCGCTGCTCCAGCTGATTCTCGGCCTGGCTCCCCAGCTGTGGTGGATGACCCGACCATGTATGACGAGTCCTGGGGAGTCGCCGCCGCCGCCGCCGTGAAGCAAGCGCAGCCTGGAAATGGCATCGAGCCAGCACAAGCGTCTGATGTGAACCTGACACGGAGCCTGCAGCCCGAGGTGGCACCACAGGTGGTTGAAGCAGCATCATCCGAATCCAATTCTACCTTGACGCCGCAACCTCGTCCAAGCTCGCTGACCTCGAATTCTGAGGGGACAAAGGAGAATCCGCTAGAAGCTTTGCCGACCGCAGCGGCCGCCATGGACGATGACGACGATGATTTTTCTGGTTGGATGGACCATGATGACGTAGTGGATGAGGCTGAGGTGAAGTCAGATGCGAGCATGCAATCATGCCAGAAAGAAGCAATCCGACAAAGAGATGGTGAAAGTGCCTGAAGGTGAAGCTCGAAGAAACGTGCGCGTGTAGGTATCTGATCAAACACTCGGGAGGCTGAACAAGATGGAATAGCTATTTCTTTTCTTCTCTGTTTTTCTTTTCTTTTCTTTTTTTTTTTTTTTCTTTTTGTTTTTTTTTTCCTTTGTGCTAACGTATTAATGGCTCTCTCCTTTGCTTTTCCTTTCTTTCCTTTCTGTTTCTTTCTTTTCCTTTCTTCTTCTTTTTTCTTTCCGTCTTTCTTTTCTGGCGCAGGCGTAGGCGCATGGAAGGGCATAAACATACATAGAGTCTCTTCACCTGGTGGGCTTTCGTCTGCAGAATGCCCATGGTACTCTCCCTTGAACACTCACAATACTCGTGGATTGCTGGTGAGTATTGAATGGTATGGTGTTTGTACATCTTGGTGACAAGGATTCGTTTGGTTGGGAATAAACTAAATATGCAGCCATCATTCAATATGAAACTTGAAACATGAAGATGAAATACAACGTTGTAAATCGTGAATGATGATGCATCCTAAACTTTATGAGAAAATGGAGCAATCATCAAATGAATAAACTTGAGAGATGAAAGATGAAAGATCAAGTATAAAAACGTTGTAAATCGTGGAAAAATGAAATAAATCCTAAACCTAATATAAGAAAATACATTGATTATTAAATAGATATTAAACTTAAGATGAAATATAGAAACGTTGAATAATAAAGTAAATCCTAAACCTAATATAAGAAAATACATTAATTATTAAATGGATATTAAACTTGAGATGAAATATAAAAACGTTGTAAATCGTGGAATAATGAAATAAATCCTAAACCTAACACGAGAAATTACAGCAATCACTAAATGAATATAGACTTAAAAGATGAGAGATGGAAGATGAAATATAAACACGTTGTAAATCGTGGAATGACGAAATGAATCCTAGACTTGACATGAGATATACGTCAGATTATACAGCATGACGGGAGGGTACGAGAGATGGGAGAACACGCGAGGTAAACTACATGGATGTAAAGGTAGACGTAGAGACGCTAGGATACAAGCATGTGCGTATAGACAGTGACGCAAAAGCATTAAGAATTAGGCACAAGTACCAATAAACAAGTGCCAATAGATACGTAACATGGGAGAAACAAAGAAACGCAGTATAAACCATAAGAAATGGGTCACGACATGGCGCGACAACGCTTATAATAGATCCAAGGGCGTGGTTCAGGCAAATACGGCCGAACTTGGGTCCATTATGCCCAGCTTTGGTTTCCTTTCCTCTCTCCACCTCTCCGTCCCTTTGTCCCTATCTTCCCGTCTCTTTATTTATTTATTTATTTATTTTTTTTTTTTTTGCGACAACGAAAAATCATGACATCACGACTCGTAACTCACAACACTCACCACTCCAATGATTCCATGTCGACCGCCGAGTCGGCCAGCGTGCGTATCACGGGCCCTGCCGTGGCTCTCGTCCCAGTCAACCTCATCTTCTGCTTTGTCCGGGTCCAAAACACGGGGCAGTCCTTGCTGTCGCACCGGACCTCCTCGAGGGGACTCGAGCCGGCGCAGGTGTGGCACACGCGTAGCATGTCTTGGAAGCGGCGCTCTTCTGCGCCGAGTCTCGTCTCGAGCGTGAAGAGTGAGCCGGGCGTGTTGGCGCGGCAGTCGGGACAGAGAGCGTGGCGCTCGTGCGAGTCGAACTTGGCGTTGCAGACGAGGCAGTGCGTGGAGCGCATGTAGGATTCCAGCGTCGTTTTCCGCGTCGCGGCACCGTCGTAGGCGGCGGCGGCTTGGTGGATCCGTTGCACTTTGGGCATCTCGTCGTACCATTGTCGGACGTTTGCGCCGACGAGGTTGAAGATGCGCTCGAGCGGCGGGATGAGGTTCTTGGAGATGTAGTACTCGGCGTCGAGCTGCCAGTGTGGATTGGCGAGCAGGTCCTCGGGGGCGACGCTGCGGTCGACGAGGCGGGCGCCGGGCGCGCCGGTGATGACGACGTAGGGGACGCGCTCGCCGTACTGCGGCTCTGCGCGCGCGTCGCGGAGCATCTTTTTTGTGCTGATGAGGGCGCCGGCCGGAGGGGCGCCCTTGTCGGAGTAGGTGCCGAGGCGGACCTCGCGCGCAAAGCAAAAGTCCTGGACCGACACGGCGCCGCGCATGATCTTGTCGCACTGGCCCTGGAAGTACTCCTTGATTTGGCTGAGGTCGGCTGTGTCAAAGAGCATCCTCAGCGCCTTCTCCTCAATCTTCTGCTCGGCGGGAGTGCCGTCGCGGCGGACGGTTTCTATGCCCTTTGCGTCGAACTCGGGCTTGGTCTGGCCCTTGCTTTCGAACTTGTAGCCGACGTAGCGCTTCTTGGCCAGGAGCACGCAGGGATGGTAGACCTTCTCGAACTTGAGCTTCATGGGCCGCGGGTTCATGTCGGTGATGGCCTTGGCAATCTCGTGGCCAATATCAAAGGCTTGGTCCCTGCTCCTGCCCTTGAGGTACACGAACAGACTATCCGTGTCGCCGTAGACGACTTCGGCTCCCCAGCGTTCGACCGAGTGGATGTAGGCTGTGGCGCGCTCAAGCGTCTCGCGGCCCGTCTGGACGATGCTGTCGGCAATCTCGGAGCACGGCATCCGCCCGGAAAACGAGGCAGATGTGTACCCGTACGTGACGTTGGCCAGGAGCTTCAGAGCGAGCTGGCGGTTGTTGAGCAACCGCTGCAGCACCTTGTCGTCCTTGTCCCTTTTCATGCCGCTCTTGACCATGACCCTTGTCTCCAGGATCTCGGTCAACATCTTGGCCAGCAGCGACTTGCGGATGTTGGTCTTGACGTACATCATGCCATTCGGCGCGATGTTGATGTAGTCCCGCAGCAGAGTAAGCAGCCCCTGTTGGCGCTTGTATTCCGTGAAGCCCATCTTGTTCGTCGTGCCGCGCCAGTTGCTGACGCGCCCGAGAAAGGTCGAGTAGCAGTAGTTGTAGGCAATCATCACGCTCGGGTACAGACTCTGGAAGTCAAGCACCAGGAGCGGGCTGTTGTAGAAGGCGCTCTGGGGCTCCATGACCAGCGGTAAGCACTCCAGTGCATTCTGACTCCCAACCTGCTTGCGGCTCGGCGACACGAGGATGAAATTTTCGGGTTTTGCGATGCGAAACATGATGGACTCGACTTTGAACTGTGACCCACGCGAGAAGACAGAGAAGAAGTCAACTCCCAGCAGACGAGCTTGTTCGCTTGTCCTCGAGATGAGCTCATTGGTCTCGAGAATCTCAAGGTCCATCATTGTGCGTGACAGATAATAACCCACAATCTTGCTCAGATCGGACGCCTTGCCGCTCTTGTACCAGGCCGTCAAGGTCTTCCAAGAATAGTGTGGCACACGACGGTGAAGTAGATGCCAGGCCACGTTTTCAAGGGTGTATTGCAGCAGATTCAGCTCACCTCGCATCGCTCTCCAAATATTAATCATGTGCCGGCCAGTCACGCGAATCGTAGACGTTGTATTGAAGCCCCAGCGGTCACTTTGCTTACCGAATCGCCCGTGCGAATCCGTCTTGACGCGCGAGAATTCGTCGCACAAGTTGTAGTCGTACTTGAGCCTCGCCCGTTCAATGACGTAGCCCCAGGAGCTGCCATGCACCTCGTATCCCGTCAGAATGTCAGGATCATATGTTCTGACCACCTCGACCATTCGAACCAGCAAGTCCAATTCAGAGCTCTCTTCAACGACCTCGGTGCTAATTGGCTTCTGCATCATACGGCCCGGATGTCCGCGAGTGGAGAGTACAATAATGCCGGTATCGACAGCGTCCGAGGGGTTTTGGCTCTGTCTCATCTTCTCGTCAGACTTGCAGGCCCAGAACAGGCACTGAACTTCGTCCTCTTCCGGATTGGGCACATATTTGCCCCTCGTGTTGACGTGAATTTCCAGGCTCATGGTGCTCATGTATTGCACTTCGTGTTCAACACTGGTTGATTTGGCTCTTTGGGTATACTTAAAGCCGTGTTTGTTCTTGGGCGTTGGGCCGTCGATCTGCGACATCCAAGCCTTAGGCCTGGACAAGATTCTTTGAGTTGCTGTCTCGATCGCCTCCTGCTTCCCGTCTTGGTGCCCCAGCCATTGCCGAACCTCCTGATGGGTCGGGGGCAATGCAGCAAATTCCCAATTGCGCCAGGAACAGTTTCGTCGTTGCTGATCCTGCTTTTGTTGCAACGCTTGACGCCCTTGGGAAACGTCTGGTTTGATTCCGTAACAGGGAGCCGACGAGCCATCAATGTCGAAATCAGGAAGAAATGGAACGGCATTGCCCTCGAGTCTGAACTCCCGGCCGGCATACTCCCGATTTCGTTCTGGAACATCTTTTTCGTTGCTGTAAAACGCATCTTGATATATGACACTAGGACGGCTTATATCTTCCATGACCGTGCTTTGGGCACGGGTTGGTGGCACACTCGAAAAGATCAAATATGGCCTCGAAGTTACTTTCCTGATGGCTCTTTGGAATCTGGCCGTCTCTTCGCCTTGCTCAGGGAGACTCAAAGATAGATGTGGGGACAGAACCAACTTGCTTGAGTCTTTCGGTCTATTATGAGAATGCAGCACAACCCTGTCCAAGGACACAGATTTTGGAGGTCGGCTGAGTTGACTCTGCCATGACGAAACAGGCGATGATTGTTGACTACGATGCACCCTGGGTCCAAGTCCATTTTGATCTTCCACGCGGGGAGACTTCAACGGAATCTTGCCCGAGACAACAGAGCGACCTGTTGTGGTCGACATCTTCTCATCCTTTTCATCGTTTTTGCGGATGACCACCTTTGCGCCTTCCATTGTTGCAGAGGATTTCGCCTCCTTCTTCGAGGCAAATTCTTCGGACCCTTCCGCATGTTTTGTCTGAATATGCGAATCCGAGGGAAATTGACGTCTTGAACGCTTCCGAGGACTGCTGTCCTCCGAGGTCCCCGAGTGTTGGCGTTTTAGGCGATTGCTTCGGAGTGGGCGCTTTGCTTCAGCCTTCGGCGCTCGTCCTACAAGGCTCTCATCTTCGGCAAAGTCTAGAAGCTCTTGCGAGATAGGTATGGTCGCGAAGGCACCTGTTCTTAACACGCTGAGACCAAGACCAGGTACAAGATCTGCCGAAAATGGAGGCAGCTCGGAATCGAGACACCAGTTCGCCGCATTGCTTGTTGTTGCTGGCTGTGCTAAACAATCGCTGGTCTCCTTGACATCTCTTGCCTGATCATCCTTTTGTGTTTGAAAAACATTCCTGAGCGCCTCTTCATCTGAATCTTCTGGGAAGAAATCATCGTCGTCTACCATCTGCTCTTGTATGATCCTTTTCTCATCAACGTCAATACTACCGGCTGGTTCGGCCGTAGACTGTGTTATATTCGAGGGTAAACCAAGCACGGGCAGAAGGCTATTCGGGTACAGGTCTTCGACTGACTCAAGAGCAGTATGCACCTCTCCTTCAAGATCGACAGGCTTCGCAAAACTCTCAAAATCAGGCTTCTTGTTGTCGAGAATGGATAGCTCCGAGTCTATTAGAGTCTGAACTTGATCCCTGTACTCTTCTTCATGAATCCAGCCTTGTGATTGTGTTTGCCTCGGATCAGCAGACATGGTAACCATGACCTCGGGCGGGAAGGGATTTTGGCCCTGGCGACCTTTAGACATCTGCCTCCGCCGCCGCTTGGTCTCGTTTTCCCACAATCCTGCCATACTGTGTACCAGTTTTACGTCTCCTGGAATTGGGTTATTTCTTTCAATGAAATCATGGTGAAGCGGCCGCTCCTTGACCATTTTTCGGTTGAGGATGTGCTGCACACAAATGTCCACTTCAATCGAGCAGTGGCTAATACGAGGCAAAGAAGGATCATCCGTGACGTTATCCTGCTGGATCGATTGACTGTGCCAAAGATGCGGAGAGCTTAGTGAGGGATCATACTCGGGTACTGGAGCACGGAAAGCCGTTCTGGAGGAGTCAATGTAATCACATCCATATAAGTTGTAATCCACCATGAACTGCAAAAGGTATTGCAGATGGGCCTCGTATGGCTGGAACTTTCTCTTCATTATCACTCCTTGCTGAAGAAGATCGGCTAGTCGTGTCATAACGATGGGGTTGAACATGTAGATTTTGAGGAAAAACCGAAAGCCGACATGGAAGCCGTAGAAGGGGATCCCCTTCACCAGGGTTATCCGCGCAACAAACTTGGCGTTATCCCCATGTTGATCTCTCCTATAGCTCACCGCTAGAGCATGGTCTATGGAGAGGTGCAGTCGATACATGTACGCTCCGACTGTTGGACTCTCATTAGCTCATAGACAACACCAGCTAGGTCTGAGAAGCACGACCACATACCTTCGTCAGGCGCCAGCTCCCCCTCGTATTCGACGTACAAGTACGGAAACGCCCCGTGAACGTGCGCACATACTTTCTGTCCAGTTTCCGTCGAGCCGAATATTCTTATGACCGGAACCTTGGGGCCTTTGGCTATCTGCGAGGCCCGAACATCATTGCGAAGCTGAGGATCATAACGAGTGGGGCTGGCCTGGTAGTGATCGATGCAGTTCAGCCTGACTCGGAACAAATTCATGCTTTTTCAGCACGATAACTCAATACTCTCAGTTGAAGAGTGGAATCCATGCATCTCGTTGACTGAGCCAAAAAGACCATTTTGATTAAAACCGAGAGGATTTGTTAAGTCTGCGCATGTCCCGTTGCTCGAGCTAGCTCCTGCCCCAGAGTCGAGACACGTTTGAAGCCCGTACGCGCCATTGGTGACGTTTTTCTGAACTAAAGGAATCGCGCAGTCACGTGCAAGTAAGAGCTGTCGGCTAATCCAACGTCAAAGTGACATGGCACATGCCACACCCTACCTACCTTAGGTACTTAGCCAGGCTCCTTTGTGCTGACATAATACATCTCTTCCTAGAAGAATTCTTGAATAAATAATACAAGATGCGAATTCTTTTTTCGCTTTATCACATGTACTAGTTAATCTACCATCATACAACAATAAAACAGAAAATCTTCCCGCACTACTATTTCGGCACCGCCTCGAGTGGTAAAAGGGATCAAGAGCCCGAAAAGTGGGGCACAGCACGAGTCCATACAATTGCGAATTCTCGTGCTGCTTGTTGAGCCGTTGCGGCGCAAGTGGATGAACCTACCTCGTCTCTCCTTTCACGAGCCGCACTCGCAGACTTTTTTTTTTTCAGGCGCTCAGCAGCTTTTGATCCTCAAAATGGCGCCTGCACCATCCCGAAAGCCTGAATCAGGCGCCGCGAATAAGGAGGAGAACATCTACATCCCCGCCTTCATCAGTAGAAAGCCATTCTACGCCGACGAAGATGGTGACGATAACGACTACCTGAAGCATCAGCGGCGAGAGGAAAAGAAGGAATCAACAGCATGGTACGATCGTGGGAGAAGAGCTGGTCCTGCTGCCACCAAGTACCGAAAGGGCGCGTGCGAGAACTGCGGCGCAATGACGCACAAGGCCAAGGATTGTCTAAGTCGGCCCAGAGCCAAGGGAGCAAAGTGGACGGGAAGAGATATCCAAGCAGATGAAGTAATACAAGACGTCAGAATGGGCTGGGATGCCAAGCGCGACCGCTGGAATGGCTACGACCCCAAAGAATACCGCAATGTGGTGGAGGAATTCAATCAAATGGAGGAACTGCGGAAGCAATCGCAGAAGGCGCAGAATGGGGAGGACGACGCCGAGGATGGTGATAAGTACGCGGAGGAAAATGATATGAGCAAGCATCAAAGCACAGCTACTCGACAACTGCGAATACGCGAAGATACAGCCAAGTATCTCCTAAATCTTGATCTGGAATCGGCGAAATACGACCCGAAAACACGATCGTTGGTCGACGGAGGAGCTACTGGTGGCAAGGCTGCAGAGCTTTACGCAGAGGAAGGTTTTATGCGGTCGTCGGGCGAGGCCAGAGACTTCGAGATGGCGCAGCGATATGCATGGGAGGCACAAGAAAGGAGTGGCGATACAACACAACATTTGCAAGCAAATCCGACTGCAGGTGCCTTTTCCCGGAGAAAAGAGCAAGAGGATACGGAGCGTTTACGCGCCGAACGTGAGAAGATTCTTTTGGGGAAATACGGCCACGAGGCTCAGAAACCCATACCTTCCGCGCTGCGCAACATGATGATTACTGAATCAGAGACATATGTGGAATACGATGAGGCGGGTCTGATAAAGGGAGCACCACGAAAAGCCGCCAAGTCAAAGTATCCCGAGGATGTTTTAATTAACAACCATACTTCTGTCTGGGGGAGTTGGTGGTCCAATTTCAAGTGGGGTTACGCGTGTTGCCACTCTTTCGTCAAAAATAGTTACTGTACAGGGGAGGAAGGCAAAGCCGCTTGGGAAGCAGCAGAACGGCAAAGGACGGGTGCGAATCTGATCGAAGAGGCTGCAGATGAAGACGAATCGCCGCCGCAGGAGGAGAATTCGACCAAGAAGGACGCCAGCGACGTCGGTGCGAAGAAACGCTCTCGCGAAGAAATGTTGAATGGTGTCTCGGAGGCCGAGCTGGATGACTATCGCAGGAAGAGGGCGGCTGCAGATGATCCAATGGCAAAATTGCTCGGACAAGATCAACTATTGAGCTAGTAGTTTTAAGGCGTCACTCAACCACAGTCTTCCGAGTCCATCTGGATGCAATAGCATTTCCCGCTCGATCACAACCCGTAAGATGACTCAGTATTTGTTAGAAGTGCCGAAGGCGGGCGCCATATACACGAATGGTAAAACATGTGACGCGCCGAGGATATAGCCGAGTGTCCGCGGTGATCAAGTATAGCACTTGTATTACACTTCATGTCCCAAGTTGGTACAGGTCACGTTGAGAAATTTTCTAGGAAGAAAAAAAAAAGTGGTATTGGTTTAAAATCAACCCATTTTAATCCTTTGGCCAACGCCGCTAGTTATGACGATACATGTATTTTATCCCATAAGCGGTATGCCCCGTCATTCTCTCAGAGGAGTTTTAAAAAACCTTTTTAACATATTTTATGCATTTACTCGTCATCTTCCTCCTCCTCGCCATCAGCACCGCCCTCGGCGGCCTTGGCCTTCTTTCTGCGGACACGACCAGGGCGACCACTGCCGAATGGCGAGTTGAGGGCGAAGTCAATGTGCTTCTGAGAGTCGAGACGGACGATGAAAGAGGGAACGTTGACAATCTGCTTGCCGACGCGGATGTGGCGCTGACGGATAAGGACACGGGCGTGGTGGATAGTCTTGGCGAGACCAAGCTTGAAGACGCAAGTCTGAAGGCGACGCTCCAAGAAATCCTCGATCTTGAGGGCAAGCACGTAATCGAGCTTCATGCGGGACTCGTCGAGGACACCGACGCGAACGAGACGGCGAATAAGGGCATTGCCTTCGAACAGACGCTTGGGGTCCTTCTCGTCGAGAGTCAAGAGCTGACTACAACCGTAGTTAGATATATATTCACATAAATTTTGCGACTTGCCGGGGAAGCATACCGAGCAGCACGACGAATCTTGGACAGAGTCAGACCGACTCTCCAGACCTCACGCTTGTTGCGGAGGCCATACTCGCCAACGAGCTTCAACTCAGAGTCCCTGTTGTATATAAATGTCAGTTTCGTTCGCAATCGACTTAAACAGAGACAAGCTCATGTTCAGTGGCCGGTAGTACTGACAATCGAGCAGACTCGAAAGGTCTGCGAGGGACACGCGAGGTCTTCGAGTGGGCGCGGGGAGGCATCCTGGTTTGATTGTCAACATTGACGATTGATAGATTATTTTGGGCGAATTCTATTACTTACTTGGCTTGCTCCTGTGGTGATGGCTGGAGATGAAACAGTTGCACACAAGACTGGGAATCTCTCAGATTGTGGGGAGGTAAATTTTGGCCAGCACTTATCTCCGTCACGTGATCCCAAAACTTCGAACCCTAAGTAACTCGCATGCTGAAAACCCCCCACCACCCACAATTGAGCCCTAGTTTGCGTCGGGCGGATCGGGGAAAAAGAATATCTGATTATCTAAGCTACCGCTCCCACAACCCAAGCGCAAATTCAACGCTCACACAAGTGGAGGCTCCTCAGTTCACCTTTGCCAATTTTCGATCACGAACTCGTTGTCCGCCAAATAAGACGAAATGGGTCACTCTTACGGAAAGCGAGCGGGCACCCGCGTGCGTATATTCCTTCGAATGCCGAATTGCGACGAAAAAAGACCAAGGAAAAAAAATAAACTAATGCCAAAATAGTATGCGTTCAGTCGCAACTTCCGACAGAAGGGCATGATCGCTCTGAACACGTACTTGAAGACGTACCGGTTCGTGAATACGTCTTAGATCTACTGTGGGAGAGGAACAGGCAATTATAGAAGAGAAACTGATGCTCGACATCCAGTGTTGGTGATATTGTTGATATCAAGGTCAACGGTGCTGTTCAAAAGGGGTAAGAATTTCTGGTCACTATTCCCAGCACACAGTCTTGGATGGATCGAGCAATCCAATTGCTCGTCGAGAAAATTGAAGACAGAAACACTGACAATCGCGCGGACAGTATGCCCTACAAAGTCTACCACGGAAAGACTGGCGTTGTCTACAACGTCACCAAGTCCTCCGTTGGTGTCATCATCTATAAAAAGGTGTGGCACCGATACATCGAGAAGCGCATCAACGTCCGAGTCGAGCACGTTCAGCCCTCTCGATCGCGTGAGGACTTCTTGAAGCGAGTCAAGTCCAACGCCGAAGCCAAGAAGAAGGCCGCTGCCGAGGGTGTTACCGTACAAGTCAAGCGTCTGCCCGGTCTTCCCCGGGAAGCTTGCACTGTTTCGCTCACCGACAACCCCCCTGAGACCGTTACTCCTTTGCCTTACGAGACTACGATTTAAAAAAACAAAACAAAGGGAAGGGGTTTGCGCGAGGTGGAATGTGCGGTTCTTCGTTTTTTTTTTCTTGTGGTGTTGCGTCCGGATGGGAAAGAACTCAGCATGGCAAGGTCTGCATTTTCGATGTTCATAGGAAAAAGAAACTATGTGACATCAACATGACAAGATTTTCTCCATTTTCATCCTCCGCTGTTCTGCAGCCTTCCACAACGGGAACCGTACTTGTGAATAAGCACGCATGGGTCATTGCGATGGATTGCATGCCAAGGCGCCATATTTCATATGAGATAAGTTGTCAAAACATTGGCTTCGATCTGATAGTCGTACATTGTTTGAAAAAAAACAATTTTGTCGTTCTATGCTTCTGATACACCACGATCGTATATTCGAGCTTTTCCGTCATTCCTGATAAGAACGTCGCCGAACACGCAGTACATATATGTACGCTCCTACTAGCGCTATACTAGGATGGGATTTAACACATGAGCAGTAAAAGACAAATTTGTTGAAAAAGTTCAAATTCATTGTTGCGCCATTTAAATACACGGACATAGTCCTGCGAGTCATCGAGTCAGTTACTCAGCCTTCGTGGTTGTCCATTAAATATCCTATATCATTTTTATCTACTAAATATCTTCTCGCCACCTGATGTCTAGTCCACCAAATATTGTCCATCAATCGACTGGATACCCGTCCTAGAACCCAAAATTTGCGCGGCAAATGATATGTACTTATGTGTGTATATAGTATATATGGCGACGACATGATTTGCATAATGACTACATGACTCATTTCGTTGTTACATAAGACTTATAAGATACTTACGCGTCGTGCGCCAGTGGGGACGCATATTCAAGCTTGAGCGTATGACACGACTGATTGTCAAGTCACTTGAGTTTGTCATGACACTCTATTTTACCTTTTTTATTTTATTTTATTTTGTTTGTTTTGTCTTATTTTGTCTCCCTTTCAGATGCGTTCATGCGGCATGGGAATAGACGCCGGATTTTCGTGGCTTCGGCGTTCCGTATCTATGCCTATGTAATAGGTACTTACTTAGTGCTTGAATATATCTTTATTGGATGACGTGGCCCGGCGCTTAAGCCATTTCATGCCAGCTCTGAAAGAGCGGATAAACCAATAATGGTAAGTGCCTGTTCCCGTGAAAGCTTTGTACTGAAGCATTCAAACCACACAGGAGCATGTAATCCATAGCCTTAGAGTCAAGTATTCTTCCGTTTATATTCGTGAGTCAATTACCTGCCTGGGGTTCCTCTAGAAACACAGGGTAGGTACCGAGGCATGTTGCATCGAAACTGGCGGCGGAGACTCGGCTAACTGCAGGACGGCGTCACCAGGGCCCACTTATTGACGAGTAACTCAGCCACAACGCCAAGTGGCAGCTGCTCCTGTCATGAGCCGCAATGCTTCGCGGCCCGAGAGAATCTCCCAAGCTGACGACTACGTCCACGACCTCATCTCTCGCAGCTCTGCTTGGCATCCATCCTTGGCACTTTGGGGGGCCTCGTGGCTGGACTGCATATAGTACATCAGACCCTTGACGGTCTTGTCGCTCGTCTCCAGACTCCAAAGCCGTCTGGTTTGTTTCGCTCCTTTTCTTCCATGGGGATGTGGGGTGGCTGCTCCGGAGTCCCGACGTTCCCAACCGGACGCTGCACTGCACCACCCCCCTTCTAAGCTCTTGGTTCTTACCATATCTCTGCAGCACCTTCCGAGCTTCACTCGACAGTCGCGACCATGACTACTCTACGGACGACAGAGCACACCAAGTATGTACTGTGATGCTTTCCGAGACCTGCAGGCCTGGTTCATGTGGCTGTTTTGCAGACTAATATGGTGGCTTCGCACAGAACAGACCAAGAGCTCGCCATTAGCATCAAGAAGGCAACCAACAGTGACGAGATCTCCCCCAAGCGCAAACATGTGCGAGCATGCATCGTGTACACCTGGGACCACAGGTCGTCTCAGGCCTTCTGGTCGGGCATCAAAGTGTACGCACGACACGATACCCTCCTGCCCCTCGGATGCCGCACACTCGAAGAGAAGCTGACCGCGCTAGCAGACAACCAATTCTTGCCGACGAGGTCCAGACGTTCAAGGCTCTGATCACGATCCACAAGGTTCTCCAGGAGGGACACCCATCGACCTTGAGGGAAGCTTTGGCCAACAGAAGCTGGCTCGATGGTCTTAGTCGGGGAATGTCGAGCGACGGCATCCGTGGCTACGGCCCTCTCATCCACGAATACGTATACTACCTTCTCGCTAAGCTGTCTTTCCACCAGCAGCATCCCGAGTTCAACGGCACTTTTGAGTATGAAGAGTACATCAGTTTGAAGGCAATCAATGATCCCAATGAAGGCTATGAGACCATAACCGATCTCATGGTTCTGCAGGACAAGATTGAGCAGTTTCAGAAATTGATCTTCTCCCATTTCCGCAATGTCGGAAACAACGAATGCCGAATTTCAGCCCTAGTGCCGCTCGTGCAAGAGAGCTACGGTATCTACAAATTCATCACAAGCATGCTACGTGCCATGCATTCTAGTAAAGGCTCTCTGTTCTCTGGCAACTGTTGGGTTGATGACGGCGATGCTAACATGATTTACAGTCACCGGAGACAACGATGCGCTACAACCGCTCCGAGAACGATATGACGCCCAACATTACCGCCTGGTCAAGTTCTACTACGAATGCTCGAACCTCCGATACTTGACCAGCCTCATCAGCATCCCCAAACTGCCGCAAGATGCGCCAAACTTGTTGGCTGACGACAACGAAGCGTCGGCGCTGCCCGCAAGGCCAAAGCAAGAAATCGAGCGACGACCAACCCCACCCGCAGAGCCAAAGTCACAGGAGCCTGATGAGATTTCAGAGTTCTGGAAGGGCGAATTGGACAGACAAAACCGCGAGTATGAGGAACAGCAGCGAGTCCTGGAGGAGAGGCAAAACGCAGCTCTGCTTGCTCAACAACGAGCTCAGCAACAAGCTCAGCGCGACTTTGAGGAACAGCAACGCAGACTTGCCGAACAGCAACAGCGAGAGCAAGAAGCCTTGCTAGCGCAACAAGCACAATGGCAGACTCAAGGCAGGCTGGCAGAGTTGGAACGAGAAAATCTAAACGCTCGTGCCCAGTACGAACGTGACCAGCTTATGCTCCAGCAGTATGACCAGCGCGTCAAGGCTCTCGAAGGCGAGCTCTCGCAAATCCAGAACAGCCTGGGCCAGCAAATCACTAGCAAGGACGATCAAATCAAGGCTTTGCAAGAGCAAGTAAACACTTGGCGAACGAAGTATGAGTCTCTGGCCAAGCTCTATTCCCAGCTGCGACACGAGCATCTGGACCTCCTGCAAAAGTTCAAGGCTGTGCAGCTCAAGGCCGCCAGCGCCCAAGAGGCCATTGATAAGAGAGAAAAGCTGGAGCGCGAAATCAAGACCAAGAACCTCGAGCTTGCCAGCATGATTCGCGAACGAGATCGAGCTCTTCACGACAAGGATCGACTCAATGGCAGCAACAAAGATGAGGTAGAGAAACTGAAGCGTGAGCTTCGGATGGCGCTAGATCGGGCAGACAACCTGGAACGCAGCAAAGGCAACGAGCTATCGACAATGCTGGCAAAGTACAATCGTGAAATGAGCGATCTCGAAGAAGCATTGCGAAACAAGACACGGGCGCTGGAGGACTCTCAGTCGCGCATAAAAGAGGGATCCTCTGATCTGGAGCAGCTTCTCCGGGACAAGGAAATGGAGTTGGAGGTGTACAAGACGGGCATGGACGAAGCGTTGGTCAAGCTGAATGATCTGGAGAACAATCACGGAGTGACGGACGAAGTATTGGACGGGCAAATTGATGCTCTGATCCTGTCTAACCTGGACAAGATCAACGGCATTATTGATTCTGTCCTGGAAGCCGGTGTTGCGCGGGTTGACGATGCGCTCTACGAGCTCGACTCGTCGATGCAAGCTGGCAATCAGAATGCCTCTCCCTCGTTTGTCCTGTCCCAAATCGAAAAGGCATCGGACAGTGCTACGGAGTTTGCGACGGCCTTCAACAGCTTCATTGCCGACGGCCCCAACAGCACGCACAAGGAGCTCATCAAGGCGATTAATGTGTTTGCAGGCTCCGTCGCGGATGTGTGCAGCAATACCAAGGGCCTCTCGCGACTGGCAACCGACGACAAGAAGACGGACTCGTTGATGAACGGGGCCAGGCAGTCTGCCGAGTCGAGCATCAAGTTCTTCCGCAACCTGCTGAGTGTCCGTCTGGAGGACGTGGAGACTGACCAGAAGATCGACATTGTCATCAACAGGAACCACGATGTGCAGATGAACCTGCAGAAACTCAACAAGCTCGTCGAGGCATTCGCGCCCGGCTTCGGCCAGTTGGCGAACAACAAGGGAGACATTGGCGACCTCGTCGACTCGGAGCTGAGCAAGGCAGCAGATGCCATTGCGGCGGCGGCTGCTCGCCTCGCCAAGCTCAAGAACAAGCCTCGAGACGGCTATTCGACGTACGAGCTCAAGGTGCACGATTCTATTTTGGACGCTGCCATGGCCATTACCAACGCCATCACGAGGCTGATCCAGGCGGCGACGGAGACACAGCAAGAAATCGTGCAGGCCGGGAGAGGATCCTCGTCACGAACGGCTTTCTATAAAAAGAACAACCGGTGGACCGAAGGTCTCATATCTGCAGCAAAAGCCGTGGCCTCGTCGACAAACGTTCTCATTGAGACATCTGACGGTGTGCTGTCGGACCGAAACAGCCCCGAGCAGCTCATCGTGGCCTCGAATGATGTCGCTGCGTCAACCGCGCAGTTGGTCGCTGCATCACGGGTCAAGGCGGGCTTCAGGTCACAGAGCCAGGAGAATCTGGAGCAGGCCAGCAAGGCAGTTGGCGCGGCGTGCAGGGCTCTGGTGCGCCAGGTGCGGAGCATGATCCGTGAACGCAGCCAGGAGGACGAGCAGGAAGATTACGCCAAGCTGGGGGCTCACGAGTTCAAAGTGCGCGAAATGGAACAGCAGGTGGGTGGCCAGTTTGCGCTTGTCTTGTCTTTTTTGCCCGAGTTTACTCTCTCTCTCTCTCTCTCTCTCTCGCTTTCCCCTTTTGTTTTTGTTTTTATTTTTCATCAATTCCTCTCCATAACCCGCCTGTCCTCGGTCCCTACCTGCCCCCCTGCCGTGTGCCTCAGCCCGCTCGGAATTTTTCCCCTTGGGCGCCGCGCTCGTGTACCTGTTCGTACACACAGACCGGCTTGTTGCGGATCTACACATGTTCCGCGGCATTCCGGACACCACGATGGCGGTGCTCAGCCCCTCGTCCTGCCCGTCCTGCCCGTCCTGCCCTCCCCACCAGTCCAGGGGTTCTGGGACAGAATCGCCGCTTGCATCACCCGTACGAGTGGATCGGCCGTCGTGAACCTTGGTCTTTTTCAAATACGATGCCTGGGCTGTTCGCACAGCACGGCACGGGCCCCCTTTCCCCCTTTCCCCCTTTCCATCTTTCCCCGCTCTTCCTCGCCCTCTCGTTCCCCCATCTTCTTTGCCGCAAAAGATCCTCGTGTCCAGCCTCATAGCCACTGAACCGCAGCTGACTGACTTGCCCCCGACCCCCCCCTTGTTTGGGGTGGAGCGGGGGCGCCATCAACAGGTCGAGATTCTCAAGTTGGAAAATTCGCTGGCCTCAGCCCGACATCGGCTCGGCGAGATGCGCAAGATCTCGTACCAGGAGGATTGATTACCCTGTACTTGGATATTGTCGGTGAAGTCGAGCTGTGGTCAAGACGAAAAGTAAAAAAAAGTACTACTAATTTGTCGTCCTGACTATCACAACTCACAATATACCCGGTTGTACGAGCCGAAATGGTGTGAATTGGTACCTCGTTGGGCAATATCATGTCGTAGCTCTTTCTTCTTCTTCGTCTTCTTCCTTCTCTGCTTTTCTTTTCTTTCCATTTCCCATGTTATTTTACTGTCTGGCCTTGTGTGCCTTTGCCTCCCCATTTCCCTTGCACATCATCACATGTCCAATGCTACTGCTATTTCAAGATTCCCTCGTTTTTTTTTTTTTTTTTTGGCAAAAAGCAGTCACGTTGTCGTGACGCCCTGCATGTCACTCGTACTTGCAGTGCCGCATTTATGTATGTGCCTCATCCATGGTCAAGCTACCCCGTTGCTTTTCCAGCGGACCGAATAATCGGGCGTGGCACCCTTGCTGTCCGATCCAAGACCTTGCCATTCTGTTCTGATGCATGAACTGCTACCGCATATGAGACACTTTTTTTCTTTTCTTTCCTTTTTCTTTTCTTTTCCTTTCTTTTTTTGTTTCAAATCTCCCCTGTCCGTTACCGTGACAAGACCTTGTGCAATGCATGGACACGCTACACCACAGTATATGTATGTACATATGTACATTCATGCTGCACACGACAACGCCAGAGCACAAGTGGATTCCTTTCGAGGGCCTGCGTGCCAATCCTCGACGTTCAGGAACTTGGCGCTGGGGCGGTGCCTGGCGGTTTTTGTTGTTATTGGAGGCTCTTGGGGGAGGGGCGTGTGTGTTTTGTGTGTACTTTATGTGGTATGTGTGAGTGGAGATGAAAATTGCCGGCGCTACGGAGCAACCCCGTCGGGGTTGGCGCATTTTAGCCATGTGGACTGGACGATGTGAGATCTAAGCGTACAAGTTAGGGCCGTCTTTGAGATGAGAAGAGCTCCATGGCGGATAGAGATGCGTTCTGGATCGGACGGAAGAACATTGACGGCTTGCCTGGCTTGGCGGGGTCGGAAAATAAGCCCAAATGCCGTTGTGCGGAAAACGAGGCGTTGCTTTGCTTTGGCGGGCTCATCAACGGAAGATGCCATGTTTACTTGCCGAGCCAGGCGCCTTTGGCACCACGACGGTCCGCGATCCGTTGAATGACAAGCCACACAGAACGACGATAGCCTCAGCCACGCCCACCCGAATGGAAGCAGGAAAGCCAGGAGTGATGGGGCGATCTTCTCTGGCTGGTCGGCGGCCGGCGGCTAGACGCAAAGCCACGCAGACTCGTCGTTCAGAAACCGCCAGGACGAGACGAGCCGGTATTCATGGCGTTTTGTTGATACAGGAAGCAGTGTGTATTGACGGAGGCGGAGTTTGACTGAAACTTTGTTGTCGATCCATGACGGCTACGCTACGCCCTTGATGGTTGAGTTCGGTCGGAAACGTGCGGTGCAGGGCAGTGACATGTAGCAGAGATGGCGGGTTCTCGGCTCGAGGCGATGGCTTGATGGGACAGGGAGAAAACTACTCCACGTATGTACAACTGGATACTTTGGGCTTTGCGCCGGCCGTCGCTCCTTTGGTGCCCTCAGTGGCTCGTCGTTCTTGCCTAGACTCTGGCCCACGGTAACTGCCGCTGATGACGACAGTGTGCGCTGTGTCCATGCTCCATGCTCCATGCTCCATGCTCCATGCTCCATGCTCCATGCTCCATGCTCCATGCTCCATGAGCCGACAAATTTCCCCGCGAGCCAGATTCTCGGAAGGCTGTCCGATGGCGGGAGTCCTGGCCAATTCGTCTGTCCTTGGTGATGGCCGCCGAGGCGCAGCAGGACCCAAAGCGCGCTGCGTGCGTGCGTGCGTGCTCTGTGACGGCGATCCTCACCATCAAGTGCGTCGCGTCCAATCAAGCCGTTTCGGCATCTTTTCAGCCGAGCCAGAACCAATGTCGTCCACAAGTCGTATTCGATAACTGAGTACATACTGTACATATGTAGATGCCTTGGGTGCTCTGGGCTTCAGCCGGTCTGGTGCTACCAACTCGGTAGTTCCACCATCCATGTCGTGCTCAGGTGACCGTTGGAGGAGGATGCAATCATTGATCGATCAAGCACCCACCCCTGCCTGGCTGCCAGGCTGCCCGGCTGCTCGGCTCTTGGGGGTTGCAGGATTGGCCGCCATTCCCAGTGACAGGCGCCATCTCTCGGGACTGGGACTTCGTCGTGCTCAGCTGACCCCAGACTACCCCCGATTGGTCCGAAAAGCCATAGAGCATCCGAGGACCTTGAATGTACTTAGATGTATGTATGTATGTATGCTTGCTTCACTTGGACGCCGCGCCGTCTTCGACATCAAAGCCACGGATGCGGCGTGGTTCCATCTGGAATGAATGTGCCTGAGATTTCGCGGCAGCGCGGCAGCGCGGCATCCTTCATCCTTCATCCTTCATCCCCAACACGTCTGTGGCATGCAAGGCCTTTTGCTTCACGTGGCGACAATAGCATTGTCCAGTCATCTACCGTCTCTTTGGCGAGTGCAAAAAGCCTTTGTGATACCACAAGTCGCCCGCTCCCAATCGGCTTGCCAGAAAGAGAAGACTCACAAACGGCCACTGTCGGCCTAATGTCTCAGCATTCTGACGTGATTGACCCAGCGTGATAAGCACGTGCGCTGATTCAATTGACAGGACAACATCATTGTTGTCACCATAGCCTCAGAGAGACTTGAAGACTGCGGGTTGAGAGCGTCTTGACTCTTGAGACTCGCGGCACGCCCTCGAGCTGAACACGGCTTGGCGATGCCGCAGTCATGCCCTCCTCACCTTTTACACCAAGGCGGTTGGCGAAATGCAAAGGCTGTAGCTGACTGTCGCCGCCAAGGCCGCCGAGTCCGGATACATACAATATGTATGTAATCCCAGTGCCCGCCTTTGGCAGTCCAGGGCGCCCAATCATCCATTCGAGGACCATGGCTGGCCATGCCGACATGACAGGAAACGGCGCAACGCGGACCAATGACAAGCTCAAGAGAGCGAGACGCCAGCAAGGGTGTGCCGATAGCGCCAGTTGCCAAGAACAGGTGAAGATGGAGTCATCTCGAATGTGGGGGTGCCAACATGCGACAATGGTCCCGGTCTCGTGGTGTGAACTTTGAAGTGAGCTGCTGCCATGGAGTGGAGTGGGCTCCGCTGCCGAGAGTTGGAAGGAAAAGGGCGATGATTATTCGGTGACTGTCATTGGATTGGCACAGGTGAACAGGATGCATGTACAACATACATACAATGCGCGGTGCTGCACCGTGGCTGGAATAGGTCGGTAAAGTACCTAGGGTACCTGGGAGGACTATGTGGGTGCATGGCCATGGCCTTTGAGGGTGAGGAAAAAGTGAAGATGGCGACCAAGTTAGGTCTTGCTCACCATTGCAAAAGGACCAAGAGACTGCCGACAATGCTGCTTTTGCCGCACGCCTGCATTCCATTCTGTCATGAGGGAGTCCGACACAGCCACCACCGGACCGTAGACAAAGCAAGAGGGAACATGAAACACTCATGGTGCGAGAGGTGGTGCGCAACCACTGCCCAGTGCGCGCGCGTAGAAAGCAAAAGCCATTGGAGTATTGCTTCACGCTTAGCCAGCAATCTCACCATGGACCATGGGGTTCGGAGTCCCCGAACGCCATCTTGGCTTGAGTGCAGAACTAGCATCTTGAGCCCATGCACTTGTAGAATGTACGATCCTGTAATCATCATGTAAATTCGACCCATCATGGAGCGTGGGCATAGTCCTATTTCTGGAAACCAGCCGGCGAAATGTGCGCTTGAGTAGACGTCGTCCGAGATATCAAATGAGCGAAGTGATTTCGAGCCGGGGTAGGTGGGTAGGTGCTAGATGCGTCGACGATTCGCTACCATCAGCCAAATCCACAAAGTGTCCTCGCCTTTCATTTGGCATTGGCATCGTCATGGATAAATGGTCGACGATTGCAATGCAGGTTTGGCACCTCGTTCTGCCCGGGAGAAAAGCGAAAGACGCCAGCGTAACGGGGACCTGACGGACGGAGCTTGAAGGTCCTCCTGAGTACCATGACGGGCGGGAAGAAAAAAAAAAAAAAAAAAAAAAAAAAAAAAAAAAACCATCCACATGTCAAGTCGTGCAATAGCACACCGTCTTGGTTGGCTCTCCCGCTCGCAGATGAACAGCTCTCGTCAGTGGCTGTGAGAGAACCCCTGAAGGCAACCGAGTTCGGCCACGGTCCGACTCACTAACAGAAGTACCATAACTAAGTACCTGGCTTTCGGGAACAAATGCATCGTCGACCGCGTACAGCATCGAGATTCTCTCGCAGCGCTGAGGCGGTTGTGATGGTACGACGTAGTGTGGCGCGGTGCGGTGGATCGTGCAGTTGCAAGTTGCCTCGCTGGTCGTCTCGATGGATGATTCCGGCAAGACAAGGGGGTCTAGAACGTGGGAGCCGAAAAGCACTGGTGCTAGCACTTGTACCAGAACAGCAGAGGACAGAGGACAGAGGACAGAGGACAGAGGCCTCGGGCCTCGTTGACAGATGGTCTGGTGATCTGGTGATCTGGTGGTCTGGTGGTCTGGTGGTCTCGTGGCGAAGTTTGAAATGACGACGAGCTTGTCCAGACTGGGGTTGTCCAGACTGGGGTTGTCCAGACTGGGGAGTCCAGCTCAGCTGCAGCGGCAGGTGCGTTGATGAGCTCCAGAACGCGAGGCCCAACAAGATGCTCAACATTGAAGTGACTGGAAAGCTCGAGAGCCAGTGGCGTCCGCGGTTGGCGCTGAGACTTGACAGCACAACCTCCGCCGCGCAACGCCGGGGAGAACAAAAACACCAATCATCGATGACTGGATGGACCACTCACCAGACTATCACCGCTGGCTGCCGCTGGAAAGCTGCTAAAGAACCCGCCCATCAAACCAGACCAGACCAGACCAGACTCCACCGAGCTCCTTCCAGTTGTTGGCTCTCGCTCTGACTGTCACGGCCAGGCAGGCGCCAGCCGCCGACTGCCATTTGCCATTTGCCATTTGCCATTTGCCAGCCGCCGGTTGCCGGCTGCCAGAGGTCAACGTCGCCTCGACTCCTCAAGGAGACGGTGCGCGTTCCGTGACTGACTGGAAAGGAAGTGGACACGACAGTCTCAAGGAACATGATCTTGTCAACGTCATGATCCGCCCTCCTGTCCTACCTACTAAGTACTTTACCTACCTATCCAGGTAGATAGGTACCTAGTAGGCAACTTTCCCTGATCGAGCCCCTTTTCAGCTGTTGGTTCATGCGACGTCTCATTTTGCTCAGCGGTCTGCGTCCCGAGACGCCTGTCCGGGATCGAGTTGGCACTTCTGCGGAACCGAGATTGTGACGTCTGAAGCAGCAAGTCGATTTAGTGCGGGCATCCTGGCTTGGCTGTTGTCCGCCAGGAGTTGCTAGGCTGCTAGGACTCGAGATAGCAGAGACACATCGTCTGCGGTTGTTTGAACTGCGAAGCCTGGATCACTCCGTGTCCCCCATATGCATCATGAGCATTGCCTCGTACCGAAGCCAGGGTTGCTCATGGCGGTGGCGGATGGCATGCCATGCCATGCCATATGAACATTCCTTCGTCTCTTCATGGTCCAAAACTGGTACGTGCAATTCTGTGGCGTCTACGGGTGCCAATCTTATGCGCTGTTGTTTTCTATTTCCCTTTTCTGTCTTTGGAATATCCTCCGAAGGCAGAGTCAGCACAGCATCTAGATGTTCGATGTTAGTGACTCGGCAAAAAACGTCTTATTTGCATATCCTTCATCCTTCATCCTTGAATCTCTTCACCTCGACAGTCGGGTCCACGTCTTATGTCGTTAACAGGCGAATGCAGAGTTTTTCTCAGCAATAGGTTGTGACTTGATGCCGCCTTCACCCGACGTCGTCGATTCCAACTAAAGCCCTGACGCACGCTGTCCGTCTAACGCTTAGAAAGATGGCTGGTGCTTGTTTGGTGTGTTGACAACGGGACATCTCTTTTCAGACGACTGTTTTGTACAAAACGAGTTAGATCCATTCACGGCCATAGCCTGTTATTTTGCCAGGTGGCTGCCCTTGCGTATGGAAGACCGTGGCCAGCAAGAGGAGGCGTGCTTCATCTTCCAATGATGATAAAGAGTGCTCGACTGCGAGTGTCACAAACTTGTCCGTCCAGCCCTACCTGCGCCATGACTTGACGATGGTCAGGTTCATGTTATGGTATGGCAGGGAGGGATTGGGTGTCCTTTCTTTGGACTCTTCTCACGTGCAAGTGGTGACTTCGGTTTTCCGCGAACTTTCTGCGGCGGGACAAGGAGGTTCGTTTGTTCTCACCTATCAGGGGAGTATCAGTTGTGATGATGGCCCAATGTCTCGTTCATTGTTATTTCGAACCATGTTCTCAAAAGCAGTAATCTTGCACAGCGATTTCGGACTTCACGCGCCGCTCCATCGAGCCCGACTTGAATGATGGCCTCGAAGCCATGGACGGCATTCAGAAAGCCACCTCAGGTCCCGACTTCTGGGTGGCACCGGGACGTTGTCAGAGAACAATGCGCGGAAGCTGCCCACAGTCGCAGCAATCAGATCAGAAGGCACGCAGCAGCCATATAAGCAAAGCATGGGAAGCAAAATGCGCCATATGATTGGTAGGTGTATAGCCAATCTGCCCGATTTTGCAGTTGCGCATACCATACTCTACTGTCGGTCATGCCAGATGTAGGTGTCACGAAAGAGGTGGCCACAAGTCACGGTGTCGCACAACACAGTTGGCGTTTGGGTTTCTTTCCCTTTTTTTTTTTTTTTTTTTTTTTTTTTTTTTTTTTTTTTTTTTTTTTTTTTTTTTTTTTTTTTTTTTTTTTTTTTTTTTTTTTTTTC
>SRPV01000216.1:0-28290 GCA_018360135.1 Claviceps sorghi | reverse complement strand
GGTTTCCTAGCTAATTAGGAAATAAGAAAGCAGAGGTTCTAGATACGGCTAAGCATAAATTGCTAAGGTCGGCTAGCGTATACAACAATAATATAAATTATAATAGAGAAAACTTTTTTGCGAATTCGCCTGCACTATAATAGCGCTGCAGAATTAACTCTAAACCGCTTAAAAAGTTAATAAAACGTTTTATTAAGCCTATTTACCCCCCTCTCTAATACTATATTAGTTTTAAAGCGTAGGCATAATAGATACTATAATATTAATAGATATTAATACTAAGAATTATAGCTTTATATAGAGTTACTACTACTTAAATATAAGGACTAATAATAATAATAATACTACTACCCCTTAAGTTAATTCTAAGCCTATTATAAGTTAGAATAAGGTATTGTTATTGTTATTGTTATATACGCTAGCCGACCTTAGCAATTTTATGCTTAGCTGTATCTAGAACCTCTGCTTTCTTATTTCCTAATTAGCTAGGAAACCTTATTAGGTTACTAAGCTAGTAATTGCTTACTAATTAGTAGTTGCCTAACAGGATGAAAACCTAGCTAATTTTACATATAGTTTATGTTACGTGCGGGATACTGCACGTAAGTTGTTAGCATACGCAGCTTATGTGATGCGTCATAAAAGGTCATAAAAGATAACACACATAAAGTCATAGTTAGGTGCTTAGTTATATGTGTTAAGATCGTTATTCTCTTCGGACTCCGTGGCGGAGTCCGCCTTATATTAGCGGACTTCCTACCATGTAATAGTTTAACTGCTTATAGACCTATTCTTAACTATAAATAACTGGTACACTTATTATTTACCCTATATCGCTTCCTTTATAGCTTCCCTTTTTAATACCCTACTTAGCAACCTTAAATATAACCCTAACCCTAGCATATTACGGCTATAACTAGCTATATAACCTAATAGCTAAGGGGTAATTTGCCTATTTATAGCATAGTAGTAGCTAATCTATATTACTTAGTAAGTAAGGATAATAGGGGGCCTAACCTTACTTTTCCTGCTTACTAAGTACTAATTAGCTAATATGCTTTTACTATATTAGCTAATTAGAGTCTAGACTTTATTAAGCCTATATTTAAGCTAGACCTTTTTAAAGCTACTTAAATATAGGAAAAATCTATACCCTATACAGAAATTAAACCTATAACCTCCTTACTTTTCTTACTTATATAAGAAAAGTGTTTAGGTTTTCCACAACGCTTAACCACTGCGCCACGGGGTAGAATAAGGTATTAGTATATTTATATAAAGATTATAATAAGATTATTAAGCTATTTAATATAGGCTTATTAAAAGGGATTTAGGACTTTTACCTCTCCTACTTAAATATAGGAATAATATATATTTACTATAGTACTATTAATACCTTTAGACTAATTATAATAAAAAACCTTAAGAAAACTATTAAAAAGGCTATTAAAAAGGTAATTTAGCTTAGAACTAACTTAAAAACCTTTTAGGCTTTTATTATAGCTTATAAAATAACTACTACTATTAATATAGCCCCCTTTAGCTAAAGATCTACCTATTAGTTAGTTACCTTAGTAATACTATCTTAAATATATTATAAAGTCTTTATTAAAAGGCCCTTTATTAGTAAGCTTTTTAAAATAAAATTCCTAAAAGATATTATTACTGCTATTAATATAGCTATTAATACTAAATATACTATAGCTATAAGGTATCTCTATAGTAGGGATACTATTATAATATTTAAAGACTTAGCTAAACCTTATTTAATAAGTAAGAACTAAGTCTAATATATATTTAGACTAAATGTAACCCTTTAATACTAAGTATTTAATATAATTATTAAAGAATTCTTTAACTATCTTTACTAAAACTAATTAAAAAAAAATATTATAAAAGCCCTTATTACTATTAATAGCTTTAGAATAGTTAAGGTTATAATTTAGAAATTATATAGTACTTTTAATAAAACTCCCTTTATTATAGGTATTAATAAAGTAAATATAACTAACTACTTATATTAAGTTAAGGTAGTTTTTAAAGCTAAAATATTTAATATTAAACTATATAATAATATTATTTACTTTAAATAGTATTATAAATACTATAAATTTAGCTATATTATAATATACTATAAAGCTACTTTAAGGTATAGCTATTATATAGCTAATTAATATAAGAAAGGAGAATAATTATACTTAGCCTTTATAAGCAATACTTATAAATATTACCTTAATTACTTTAATAGGCACTTAGCTTAGTTTTAACTTTATACTATAATAAATAAGTAATAAGTATAAACTAAGGTAGCTTATTTAATAAGGCTATATACTTTTACTATTCTAAATAATATAGAATAAAAAGGTTAAATTAAAATTAAAAGCTATAGCTATTATAAAAGAGTAAGTAGCTTTATAGCTTATAAAAAGTTACCTTAAAAATAAGTTAAGTACCTTAAGAAAAGTAGAAACTAAACTACTAAAGTATAACCTTCTTTATTAGCCTTAGTAATTTAGTAATATAATATAATAAATAATTATTTAAGCCTTTAACCTATCTTTATTAAAAGGCTAGCTAAATATTATAGCTAGCTTATTACTTTTTTATAATAGAGATATTATACTAAAATATATAAAAGAAGATATAGTTAATATATATAATACTAAGCGCTTAGCTTAAGACTAATATAGTAGTAATATAAGAACTATATAGTTCTAAATAGTTACCTTTTACTTTAAGCTTAAGCTATTACTAACTTACTATATATAGTAGTAGAATAGCTATATATATATATAGAAAACATAGCCTTAAATTATAAATAACTTAGTATAAAATAGATTAATACTTTATTATCTTATAGAATATAGAAATTTACTTTATATACTTATTTAACTATAAATATAATTAAACTATACCCTTATATAAACTTATATTAGCCCTTTTAAGAAACTAAACTATATTAATTAAAGACTTTAACTAATACTATTTACTATAAAATAAGTATAAATATACCTTCTTAAGCTATAACACCCTTTTAATACTTATAACTTAATAGTAACTTAAGCTTATTACTCTTTAAGGTAAAATAACTTAGTAAACCTAAGGCTAATAAAGTAATATAATTAACTATACTTAAGCTACCTTTAACTTACTTATTAAGTTTATTAGTAGCTTTAACCTAAGTAGGTTTAACTATATTCTATAGCTTATTTATATTAAGATAGAAATATATTAATTAAGAAATAAAAACCTTAAGTTTAGCTAGGCTTTTATAAATAATAATATAGTATTTAATAAGGCTATATATTAGCTTTATTATAACTGCCTTAAGAAGCTACTAAACACCCCTAAAGAGATTAATTTATTTATAAATTAGCTAATAGATAAGCTTTAGTAAATTACTAAGAAATTAACTTTAAGAAACCCTTAAAATAGGCCTTATTAGTAGCTATAGTAGAATATAAGAGTTAAGAAAGTAGTTTAAAAGATAAAAAAAGCTTAATATTAATAGTAAGCAACTAAAACTAATATAAATTAGCAAACTATTACTAAAGTAGCTAAAACTTAATCCTAAGTAATATATAAAAAGTAATATAGTATTTAAAAATACCTTACTTAATTAGTAACTATTAAGCAGCCTATTTTATAGAAATTAAAATAATAAGTATAACTCTATAATAGCCTCCCCCTTAATACCTAATAGGTACTAACCCTACTTTAAAGTAAGGGTAATATAACCTCTTAAGCCTATTTTTATAATAAAAAAGTAGTAGTATTTATAGAATAGTTCTTCCCTTTATTTTATGCTTATACTAATAATATACTAAAAGACTTAGAAGCCTACCTTAATATTACTATATTCTTAAACTTTAAAAAATTTAATAAAGATAAAATCTATATAGTTATTAAGTATTTAGTTAGCTAAAAAGCACCTAAACTTAATAAGCTTTTAGTAAGGTTCCTTAAGGCATATAGTAAGCTACTTACCTAAATATTAGCGCACCTACTTAATACTTATTGTTGAACATCACGGAATTCCTTAGTCCCACCTTAGCTAGAACCCTTAGTCCGCAATGCCCTAGTATATAGCCTTATATCTTAGGCATTTAGCCTAAGATGCCTATCACACATATTTTGTATGCAGCTAGCATTTTCTCTTAAATAGTCTTTATATAGCTTTATATACTATTATTCTATAGGTTATAAGCCCTCTATATTTCTGCTTCTTTTAACGTTAAGTTTGTTAATTTCTTTAATTAAGTGTTACATTTTATTATATAGTATATATATATTTAATTAACTTCTTATAAAATTTATAGTATCTATAACTTAGGTTATTATATTATAGCGTTACTATACTTCTTAAGCCCCTTAAAGGCTCTTTTTTAGGACTCTTAAGTCCTTATTAATTAGCTATAAGCTAACTTTTTTATAAAAAATAATTTACTTAAGCAAATTTAAATATATAACTTTTATAATTAAGTATAGAATTATTAATTATTAGCGCAGCTTATTAATGCTATATATAACAATATTATAAGACTTTATTATAAAGCCTTATAAAAAAGAGGCCCTTACTATAATTACCTTTACTACTAGCTAAGTCTTAATATTCTAAAGTTTAAAACTGCTTAGTTACTAATTTAACTAAAGAGATAATTATAAATTATTAAGTATAGTAATTATAAGGTAAAGCAACACCTACTAATTAAGCTAAGGTATAACTAAGTAAAACTCTATAAATTTTTCTCTTTATTTATTAAGGTTAAAGAAGTTACTTATTTAAAACCTACCTATCTATAACTTTAAATACTTTATATAGGTATAGGCTATATAGTAATTTAACTAAAGGCACACTTCTTATACTTATACTATTTAATTAAACTAACGCTTATAAAGGTCTTTAACTTAGGGTTATTAATATATTAAATATTAGGCCTTATAATATATTTAACTATATTTCTTATTAATTAAGGCTATTATAGCTAACTATACTATAGCTTTACACCCTAAGGCTTATTAGAGTTAAAATATAGACTTTTCTACTAACCTTAAGGATATAATCCTAAAGGTCTTATAAATTACACTACTTAAAGGTTCTAAAAATTATAATAAGTAAAAAATCTTTATAAAAATATATATCTATATTTTTAAACTTATAAGCACTTATAATAGTATAATTCTATAGTTTAAGGCTATTAATTAAAAGTATACCTTTCTAATATATTTAATATAGTAAACTCTATTATTTAGAGTTTAAAAAAACATCCTTTAAGTAAGATAGGATTATAAGGGCTATGTAATAAACTTAATATAGCTTATTTATAATAATTATAGCTTCTAAGCTAATATTATAGTTATTAAGTTACTTAATAGCTTCTTTTAGTCTAAAAGGTTAGAATTTATAATAATATAAGCCTAGCTAAACTATTATTAAAATCTTTAGCAAAAAATTAATAATATTATAAAATTATTAGATATTATATAGGTTGCTTAAACGCTTTACACTATAAAAGGCGCTATACCTAATATCTATAATATATAGAAAATCTAGGGTTATAGTTCTAAGGGCCTTAACAAAGCTAAAATACTAAAATATCTTATATATAAGTTAAATAAGCCAATAAAAGAACAAAAAGCTAGCTTTATAATAATAACTTAACCTTTTAATAAAAAGAAGGGCTTAACTTTAGAGTATAAATACTATATTTTACTTAGAAAGCTTAAGCATTTAAAAAAGAAGTGCTAAAAGCTTTATTTAGAACTTTTAATATTAGAGATAAAAGCTTATTTAAAAGCTAAGAAAGCTACTTTTATAAAGAAAAAAGATAAGCTAGTAAAAAGCACTATATTTATAAATATTATAAAGGCTAGAAACACCTTTAGTAGCATAACTATAAATGCTAATAATATATATATAGCAGCAATAAGCCTTATATACCTTATAAGAAAGGACTATATCTTAAATATAGGTTATAGTAATTATATATTTAATTTTATAAAGTAGTTTATATATTTAAATACTAATATTAAAGTTAGACTAATAACTATAAGTAATAGTTAGCCCCTTACTATTAAAGGCATTAAAATAGTTAAGCTATTTATTAAGGGAGGCTACTTAAAGCTACTAAATACATAGCTTACCTTAAAAGCAGAAGTTAATATAATTTCTCTTAGTCTCCTTTATAAAGCTAGTATTATTATAAATAAGTCTATAAACTAACTAATTATAAAGTCTTTAGGCTAACTTATAGCTTCTTTTTAATAGGCTTCTAATATTATAGTGCTTAAGCTATATAATAAAGAGCCTTACTTTAACTTTACAGCGCTGCTAACTAAAGCTATTATAAAAAATATTAAATATAGTCTTTTATATAAAAGACTTAAGTATATAGGGAAAGACTAAATACTTTATATATATAAAAAAGTAGGTATATTAATTAATCCTATCTTTTTAAGTAATTTCTATTATAAAGCTTACTATCTTACTAAAGCAAACTAAATTATATATTATAAGCCTTAAACTAATGCTTATTCCTTTCTAAGTAGGGTTTTTTAAGACTATATTATTTATAAACCTAAAGGCTTTAGTAGTAAGACCTACACTTTATATATAATTAATATATATACTTAGTTTTACTAAGTAATTCTAACTATTAGTTATAAATCTTCTTAAAAGGCTGTTAAAGTCTAGTAAAACGCTATAAAAAACGTAAGCAGCAGCTTTACTATAAAGTGCTTCTATATAAATAATACTATAGAATTCCTTAGTAAGAAATTTGCTAATTACTACTATAAAAAAGGTATTATTTTTTACACTAGCGCTCCCTATATTTTAGCTTATTAAGGCATTATTAAGAGAGCTAGGAGAACCCTTATAAATATAGCTTATACTTCTATAATTAATGCTAAGCTTCCTAATATCCTTTAGCTATATACTATAAAGTATACTGCTATAATAACTAACCTATTGCCTATAAATAGCACTAATAGCGGAAAATCGCTGCAATAAGCATTTATTTATTTATTAAATTACCTTAAACGGCTAGTAGCAGCTGCTATTTAGTACCTTATCTTATTAATCTATATAGGAAAAACCTTAGTATAGGGAGAAAAACCTATATACTATATATTTATATATTTACTAAGGCCTATAAAGGCTTTAAAATAGTCCTAGCTATAGAAGTAAAGTATACTACTTATTAAGCTAAGTATAATAATAGTTACTAAAAGGTAGAATAAGATAGTTTAAGTATAAGTAAGATTTATATTTAAGTAGTAGTAGTCCTAAGAAACTAATATAAGCTAATAAGGTCTTAAGTTAGTATTAGTATAGGTTAGTTTATATTAACTAATCTCTTAAGCTTACTTATCTTACTTATCCTTAATTAGTATAAACTATTAGATAGTAGAGAATAAGTTAAGTTTAATAATAATATAAGGGGATTTAAAGTTTTATTAAAGTTAATAGGAAATTAACTTAGCCTTTATTTAGGTTAAGGAGTTTAGTTTAGATTAATAAAGTAATTAGCTAATAGCTATAAGGTTTAATAATAAGGTTATATAAGGGTAAATAGTTAAAAAGATAAATAAAAGCTTTTCTCTTAAGTCTTTAGCTTTCTCTTTTTCCTCTTTCTTTCTTTAATTATTCTTTTTATTTATAAGTTACCTTTTAATTAATACTATCTTAATAAAGCTATTATAGTTTTAGTTAACTTCTACTAACTTCTCTTTTTAAAATATACTTAAAAAAAGAAATCTTAATAAGCTCTCTTTAAAGCTAATAAGTTTCCTTATTAGTCTTATATTAGTATAAAACTAATACTACTTAAGGGTACTACTTAAGCTTAGCCCTATTATCCTTATTTTATATAATTCTAAGATATTATAAACTATTACCTTAATTAAAAAACTAAGTTAATCTAAGTTAGGGTTAATATAGTATTTTAGCTAACTTAATTTTAAACCCTACTAAACTTTACTATAAGTATACTAAATAAGGTAAAGATTATTTTTTAGTAAGTTATTTCCTTTTTAAAGCTAATTTAAAGCTTAATAGTATTTATAGCTAAAAAGGTGCTCTTTATATAAAGTAAAGGTTAAGAAAGTACTTATAGCCTAAAAGAAGTAGGTAAAAGAGAATAAGGTAACTAAGGATAAGGTTCTTACCTTTATAAGTTTAATTTAGCCCCTTTTTAGTTTTAAGGCATTAATATTTATATAAGTAAAATATAGTAATATATAAAAAGTAGTATAAAATTTAATTAAGTAGGAGAGAATAAAGAAGGGTTAGGCTAATAGTAGGGGTAGCTTAATTATATACTTTAAAAAGAAGTGCCTAAGGTTTTTAAAGTAGATTATAATAGCCTTAGAGATAGTTAATAAGGCTTACCCCTTTAAGTAATTATAGAAAACCTAAGGGGGGGGTAGGATTAACTAAGGGCTAATATAGGTTTAGCTTAAGCACTTCTTTTATATTTATTTTTTTTATTCTTTTTTTATATAAATAGTAGTATAATTAATAGTAATAGTTATAAGTAATAATAATAACTATAATTTATAGTTATACCTAAGCTCCCTTATATACCCTACTATAGGCCTAAGTTACTAACCCCTTAGGTTTATAAGATATTTAGTAATAATATAGTAATAGAATTACTTTAGCTAAATTAGGCTATATTTAAGCTTTAGCTAAGGGTTAGGTTAGCTCTATATTAGTCTTATTTAATTTTTACTACCTTATTTACCTTATACTTTTATTTCTTCTTAAGGTAGGTAGCTAATATAAAGTAAAGGATATAATTAGTCTTAAGTATTTACTTATTAAGAAAGCCTATAGCTTAGGGTATATTAAGTATAACTTAAATATTTCTATAGTCTTAAAGGGGTAGTATATTAAGTCTAAATAGTTATAGGTAGTTATATTTTAAATATTTTAAGATAATATAGTAATAGTTCTTAAAGTTAAGCTAATAGTAGTAAATAAAGGAATCTATACTAAGGATATATTAGTTATATAGAAAGGATTTAAGCTTAATCTTTTTTATATATATTTATATAAGTATAAATAACTTATATTTATTAAGGGGCCTATATAAGTATATAAGCTTTTATATAGTTCTAAAGTTAAGATCTTACTTAGCTACTATAAAGGTATAGTAAGGCTAATATACTTATACTATAGCTCTCTTTTAGTGCTATTTATTTACTTATTTCTATTTTAGCTTTTTAATAAGGTTAAGTTTATTAAAGTATAAAGGTAGGTAGTATTAAAAGGGTATATAAAGAGCTAAATTAAGGCCTTAGTAAGTGTATTAATAGTGTTTTTATTAAAGCTAAGTTATAATTATTATATAAACACCTTAGATTTTTTTTATTATACTATTTACCTTAATTTACTTATAAAAGTATTATACTTAGAAATTAAATTAAAGGTTAATAAATAGTATAGCTACTTTAATTTTTACTAAAGCTTAAGGTATAGCTTTATAAATACTTATAACTACTTAAAGGTAATAAAGTTACTCTTTTTTAAACTCCTTAGTTATACCTTTAGTAACTCTCTTATAGCTTATTAAGGTATAGTATATTTCTATACTATATATAACTAAGCTTTAAATAATCTATATATATAGAATTCTTATATCCTTTATAAAGCATTTCTATATTAATGCTAAAACTATAATAAAGGTAAGTTATTACTATATTAGCTTTCTTATAACTTTAGATTAATAAGCCTTTTATTAAAGCTTTTTATAAACCTAAACCTTAAGAAAGTAAGTAAATTATATAAGCTAAATTATAGTATTCTTAAGTCAAACTAAGGTTATTATTAGTTAGTAGTATTTAGTAAAGTAAATAAGTTTACTTTTTTATAGGTAAAACTTTAAGCTTAACTTAATAAATTAGTTTTAGTAAACCTTTTATACTTACTTAAGTTAGGTTTAGTTATTCTTTACTATATATTTATAAGTAAGAATATTTATATTATTTAAGAACCTTAGAATTAGTATAGAATTAACTGACTATAGCTTAATATAAAAGGGGGTAATATATAAAAGAAATAGTATAAGGGAGATAGAGGAACCTTATAGGACTTTAATAGTAATAGGTAAAGTATTAATAGCCTTACTTTTAAAGTAAAGATATATTATTTTAGTAGCTATAAAAGCTTAAGTTTATACTACTATTTACTTAAAAAGGTTTAAAGAGATTATTATATATATAAGTTAATAGTAATATATAGTGTTAAAAGCTATAAAAATATTTAGCTAAAGAAGTAATATAGTTCTGCTATAATACTATATTATATATATAGCCTTAGTAAAGATACTAAGTGCTACCTTTATTAATTTATTAGCCTTATTTTCTATTTATATATTAGAAAGGGTGCCTTTCTCCTTAGCTATATAAGTAATTTAAGTTACTACTATTGCTTTTAAAACCTTACTTATAATACTTAAAAGTAATATTAGCTTTTAAGCTTTAGCCTATTAAAGCTCTTAAAGAAACTTTCTTAGTTTTTATAATATTTCTACTTTTACCTTTTAAAATAAAGCTAAGTAGTGCTTAACTTAATAATAAGTATTAAGTAAGTATACTAATATTTAAGTAAGTAGCTTACTATATATTTTAAGGAACTTTACTAAAAGCTTATTAAGTTTAGGTACTTTTTAGCTAGCTAAGTACTTAATAATTATATAAATTTTATCTTTATTAAATTTTTTTAAGTTTAAAAATATAATAATATTAAGATAGGCTTTTAAGTCTTTTAGTATATTATTAATATAAGTATAAAATAAGGGAAAGAACTATTTTATAAATATTACTACTTTTTTATTATAAAAATATACTTAAAAGGTTATATTACTCTTACCTTAAAGTAAGATTAGTACCTATTAAGTATTAAAGGGGAGGCTATTATAAAGATATATCTATTATTTTAATTTCTATAAAATAAGCTACTTAGTAGTTACTAACTAAGTAAAGTGTCTTTAAATACTATATTACTTCTTATAAACTATTTAAAATTAAGTTTTAGCTACCTTAATAATAGTTTATTAATTTATATTAGTTTTAATTACTTTTTAATAATATTAAGCTCTTTTTATCTTTTAAACCACCTTCTTAACTTTTATATTCTACTATAGCTACTATTAAAGCCTATTTTAAGGGTTTCTTAAGGTTAATTTCTTAGCAATTTATTAAAGCTTACTTATTAATTAGTTTATAAATAAGTTAATCTCTTTAAGGATATTTAATAGCTCTTTAAAATAGTTATAGTAAAGTTAATATATAGCTTTATTAAATACTATATTATTATTTATAAATACTTAGCTAAACTTAAAGTTTTTATTTCTTAGTTAGTATATTCTTATTTTAATATAAATAAGCTATAAAATATAGTTAAACCTACTTAGGTTAAAGCCTTTAATAAACTTAATAAATAAGTTAAGGGTAGCTTAAGTATAGTTAATTATACTACTCTATTAGCTTTAGGTTTACTAAGTTATTTTACTTTAAGAGGTAATAAGCTTAAGTTACTACTAAGTTATAAGTATTAAAAGAGTATTATAGCTTAAAGAGATATATTTATATTTATTTTATAGTAGGTAGTATTAGTTAAAGTCTTTAATAAGTATAGTTTAATCCCTTAAAAAGGCTAATATAAGTTTATATAAAGGTATAGTTTAATTATATTTAAAGTTAAAGAAGTATATAAAGTAGATTTCTATATCTTATAAAGTAATAAAATACTAATCTATTTTATATTAAGTTATTTATAATTTAAAGCTATATTTTTAATATATATATATAGCTATTTTACCTTTATATATAGTAAGTTAGTAGTATCTTAAGCTTAAAATAAAGAGTAATTAATTAGGGCTATATAGTTTTTATATTACTACTATATTAGTCCTAAGCTAAGTGCTTAGTATTATATATACTAAGTGTGTTTTCTTTTATATCTTTTAATATAATACCTTTATTATAAAAGGGTAATAGGTTAGCTACTATATTTAGCTAGCCCCTTAGTAGGGATAGGTTAAAGGCTTAGATAGTTATTTATTATACTATATTACTAAGCTATTAAAGCTAATAAGGAAGGTTATATTTTAATAATTTAATTTTTACTTCTCTTAAAGTGCTTAACTTATTTTTAAGGTAACTCTTTATAAGCTATAAAACTACTTACCCTTTTATAGTAGCTATAGCTTTTAACTTTAGTTTAACCTTTTTATTCTATACTATTTAAAATAATAAAAGTATATAGTTTTATTAAGTAAGCTATCTTAGCTTATACCTACTACTTATTTACTATAATATAAAGTTAAGATTAAGTTAAGTGCTTACTAAAGTAGTTAGAATAGTATTTATAAATATTACTTATAAGGGCTAAGTATAATTATTCTCTTTTCTTATATTAATTAGCTATATATTAGCTATACCTTAAGGTAGCTTTAAAATATACTATAATATAGCTAAATATATAGTATTTATAGCACTACTTAAGGTAAATAGTATTATTATATAGTTTAGTATTAAATATCTTAGCTTTATAAACTACTTTAATTTAATATAAGTAGTTAGCTATATTTACTCTATTAATACCTATAATAAGGGGGGCTTTATTAAAGGTACTATATAGTTTTTAAGTTACTACTTTAACTATTCTAAGGCTATTAGTAATAGTAAGGGCTTTTATAATATTTTTTTTAAATTAATTTTAATAAAAGTAATTAAGAAATCCCTTAATAATTATACTAAACACTTATTATTAAAGGGTTATCTTTAGTATAAATATATATTAAACTTAGTCTTTACTTATTAAGTAAGGTTTAGCTAAGTCCTTAAATATTATAATAGTATTTCTATTATAAAGGCGCCTTATAGCTATAGTATATTTAGTATTAATAGCTATATTAATAATAGTAATAATATCTTTTAAGAACTTAGTTTTAAAGAGCTTACTAATAAAAGGCCTTTTAATAAAAACTTTATAGTATACTTAAGATAGAACTATTAAGGTAACTAATTAATAAGTAGATTTCTAACTAAAAGGGGCTATATTAATAGTAATAGTTATCCTATAAGCTATAATAAAAGCTTAAGAGGTTCTTAAGTTAGTTTTAGGCTAAATTACCTTTTTAATAGCCTTTTTAATAGTTTCCTTAAGGTTTTTTATTATAATTAGTTTAAAAGTGTTAATAATACTATAGTAAATATATATTATTTTTATATTTAAGTAAAAGAGGTAGAAATCCTAAATCCCTTTTAATAAGCTTATATTAAATAGCTTAGTAATCTTATTATAATCTTTATATAAGTATACTAATGCCTTATCTTAACTTATAATAGGCTTAGAGTTAACTTAAAAGGTAAATATATTATTATTATTATTAGTTCTTATATTTAGGTAGTAGTAACTTTATATAAGGCTATAATTCCTAGTATTAATATCTATTAGTATTATACTACCTATTATACCTATACTCTAAGACTAATATAATATTAAAGAGAGGGGTAAATAAGCTTAATAAAATGTTTTATTAACTTTTTAAGCAGTTTAGAGTCGATTTTACAGCGCTATTGTAGTGTAGGCGAATTCGCGAAAAGTTTTTTTAAGTTTCTGCAATAAGCATTATTTAATAAGATTAGTCTAATTAATAAGGCATTTATTAAAAATCTTTAAATATAGGGCTGTATAGCTTATATATATATTCTAAAAAAGCAGCGTATTAGGGCTATAAAGATAGCACTATAAGCTAAGAAGGGCTGCTTAGTAGGTATAAAAGGCCTTAAATATTATCTTTATAAGGTTTAGCTCTCTAAAGATAATTGCGTTATATAAGCTTATAATATAAGGTTTTAGAAGGGATTAGATATATTCTAAAATACTAAAGAAGAGGTTAAATTTATTGCTAAACTTATTAATCTTATATTTAAAAAAGAAGGTAGAAAAATCATTAATTTATTATTAATATTGCTTATAGAAGACCTATATCCTATAGAGCTATATTCTAACCTACCTTTAAACACTTAATAAAGTATTAAAGAACTTTTATAAAGTAATAAATTAGTAGTATAGCCACTAAAAATTAATACTTTAACTAATTAAATAAATATAAGATTAATAACTTCTTTAAGAGACCTATTAGAATATAGTCTCTTTAGACCTTTAACTATAATATTAAAGAGCCTAACAAAATTACTACTATTAAAGCAAATAAACTAATATAAAAAACTAATTAAAGAATTAATTATTAACCCCTTTTAACATTAATATAATCTTTTTAAACTAAGACCTTTAATTAAAGATATATATAAAGAAGAAGCTAATATAGATAAGGGTATTATGCCTATTAAGTCCTTAGAAGTTATTTTTAAAGAGGTCTCTTTACCTCTTTATAGTAAGGAATTTAGATATTAATTACAAAACCTATAAGCATAAAAAACGCATTTAAGTACCTTAAGGTTTATTAGCTAAAGTTAAAGCTTAGTAGTAACTAATATATAGCGCTTATTACGTATTAGGGTTTATAAGGACTATTTATATATTACTATATATAGTAAAAAACGCGCTTTTTATACGCTAAACGCTGTAAATGCCTTAATTTAATACTATAAAAACAATATCTATAAGCTAGACAATATTATAAATCTGTTATATTATATAATAATAATATAAGCTATAAATATTACAGATACACTAATTCTAATACTATTTAACTAATTTTAAGCTAAAGACCTTCCTAACTACTAAACCTTTTAGCGCTTTATTAAGCTTAAAAAGCTTAAAAAAATATAATAAAAAGATAGCTAATATCTTATTCTACTGCTAAAAAATGTAGTAATCTTTAATAGCTATTAGGTTTATACTATTAAATACCTTATTAAAGGACTACCTTATCTAAAAGCTTATTAGGTAGTTTATAGTAACTAAAACATTAAGGTTTTTAAAGCAGAAGACTTATATACTATAGTTACTTATTTAGTCTCTTTATATATTTTTTATATAATAGTTATTATCTTAAACCTAAAGTAGTAATAATATAATACTATTAATACCTTTTTAAATATAAAAGTATAAACTAAGGTCTTTATTTAGCAGCCTTAAGGTTATAGTAATAGTATAGATAGAGTTTACTACCTTAATTAAGTACTTTATAGTCTTTTAATATTACTACTTTAGTAGCTTAATAATATCTTTAATAAGCTTATAAAATATAGCTTTTGCTAACTCTTAAGTAAGCTTTATATCTTTATATATAATAATAACGTTTTCTTACTCCTTTATATTAATAATATTATTATTACTATACCTTTTAACTTACTAATTATTATAATCCTTAATCTTTTAGAGACTTAATATAAAATAAAGCGCCTTAGTAAGGTCTATATATTCTTTAGTATATAATTTATATAGGATTATAACTAAAAGACTATATTTCTTTACTAAAAGAAATATATAAAATCTATTATTAAGTGCTTTAAAATCCCTAACTTTACCCCTATTTATATACCTTAAAAGCCTAAAGTAGAAATCCCTTTAAATTAAAAAGACCTTAAGATAGTTAGAAACCTTATAGATTAGTAAAGTAAGGTTAGGTGCTTTAACTAGCTCTTTATATATATAAGGCTAAATATTATATTTATAGTAAATAGGCTTAGTACTATAAATTTAGCACTAAAGTAAATCTATTATAATCTTTAAAAGCACCTTTAGTAATATTTAAAAGGGATAACTAACCTAAGTATTATCTTAGGTAGCAAATTAACCTAAGGTACCTATAATTAAATTTTTTATATCTTTAGATATAGTAATGCCTCTTATATAGATTATCTTAATACTAAGTGCTTTACTATAAGCTATATTATACTTATTAATAATAGACTAGTGTTATAGTTTTTAAAGTAGTAAGCTTTAGTAGCTTTAAGTATTATTAAGGTAGAATTTCTTAATCTTATACTAATAGTATTATTTATAACTGAGGTATCTTAAATTATTAAAGACTTTAGCTTTAATTAACTTTGCCTACTATTACTATTTACTAATAGCTAAAATATAAAGGCAAATATATTAAATAAGAAGTATTATAGCTATATATAGTATATTAACCTATAATATAAATATATTATATAAAGAGTTTATAATAGCCTCTTTTGCCTTAAATATATTAGCACTAATTTAATAATTGCTAATAGCCTTATAAAAGGCCTTTACTATAAAAAACACATTAACTTTATAAGGATATTATATATAGCTATAAAGGCAGCTTTTATAGCACTAAACAATATTAAGGGATTTCCTTAGAATCTCCTTAATATAACTCTTTAGGCTCTATATATAGTAACTTTAGTATATCCTTACTTCTTACTAATTCTCTTTTAATATTAGTAATATTAGCTTAATTAGTTATAGAAACCTTACCTTCTATACTATCTTTAAACCTAGAGATATTTAATATATCTAAACTATAGTATATAAATAACTATAAGTTATTAACTTTTAGTTAGCTAAAACCTAAGTTTTATAAGAAAACCCTACTTTTCTTATTTTTCTCTTACCTTCTTTACTAATAGCGCTATTATAAATACTATAGTAAGCAGCTAGTATAAAGCTATAGGTGTATAATTAACTATAGCATAATAGCTTAGGTAGATTATCTTCCTTTTAAATAAACAGAATTTATATATAGTTTATATAGGCTTATTATTTAGCTATAGGGGTGGTATTAAATATTATAGAATTCCTTAGTCCTACCTTAGCTAAAACCTTTAGTCTATAATGCCCTAGTATATAGCCTTATATCTTAAGCATTTAGCCTAAGATGCCTATTATACACATTTTATATGTAGCTAGCATTTCCTTTTAGATAGTCTCTACATAGCTCTATATACTATCATTCTACACTTATTACTAAATTAGGCACTACTTAGCCCTATTTTAGAAGGCTAAGGTAGTAATACTATATAAACTAAAGAAGTCCCCTTAAGAGCTTTAATAGGCTAGCGCTTAGTAGCTAATATTACTTTTTAATATTATAAGTAAGGTTTTAAAAGTAGTAGTAGTAACTTAAATTACTTATATAGCTAAAGAGAGAGGCACTCTCTTTAATATATAAATAGAAAATAAGGCTAATAAGTTAATAAAGGTAGCACTTAATATTCTTACTAAGGCTATATATATAATATAGCACTATAGTAGAACTATATTACTCTTTTAGCTAAATATTTTTATAGCTTTTAATATTATATACTACTATTAACTTATATATATAATACTTTTCTTAAGCCTTCTTAAGTAAATAATAGTATAAACTTAAGCCTTTATAGCTACTAAAATAATATATCTTTACTTTAAAAGTAAGGCTATTAATACTTTACTTATTACTATTAAAGTTCTATAGGGTTCTTTTATATTCCCTATACTATTTCTTTTATATATTACTTCTCTTTATATTAAGCTATAATTAATTAATTCTATATTAATTCTAAGGTTCTTAAATAATATAAATATCCTTATTTATAGATATATAGTAAAAGATAACTAAGCCTAACTTAAGTAAGTATAAAGGGTTTATTAAAAATAGTTTATTAAGTTAAGCCTTAAGTTTTATTTATAAAAAAGTAAACTTATTTACTTTACTAAATATTAGTAACTAATAATAACCTTAGTTTAACTTAAGAATACTATTATTTAGCTTATTTAGTTTGCTTACTTTCTTAAGGTATAAGTTTATAAAAAGCTTTAATAAAAAACTTATTAATTTAAAGTTATAAAAAAGCTAGCTTAATAATAACTTACTCTTACTATAGTTATAGTATTAATATAAAAATACTTTATAAAAAATATAAGGATTCTTTATATATAAGTTATTTAAAGCTTAGTTATATATAGTATAAGAATATATTATACCTTAATAAGCTATAGAGAGGTTGCTAAAGGTATAGCTAAAAAGTTTAAAAAAAAGTAGCTTTACTATCTTTAAGTAATTATAAGTATTTATAAAGCTATATCTTAAGCTTTAGTAAAAACTAAAGTAATTATACTATTTATTAACCTTTACTTTAACTTTTAAGTATAATACTTTTATAAGTAAATTAAAGTAAATAATATAGTAAAGAAAATCTAAGGCGCTTATATAATAATTATAACTTAGCTTTAGTAAAGATATTATTAGTGCACTTATTAAGGCCTTAAATTAGCTCCTTTTATACCTTTTTAATACTACTCTCTCTTATACCTTAATAAACTTAACTTTATTAAGAAGCTAAAATAGAAATAAATAGATAAATAGCACTAAAAGAGAGCTATAGTATAAGTATATTAGCTCTACTATACCTTTATAATAGCTAAGTAAAACCTTAACTTTAAAACTATATAGAAGCTTATATATTTATATAAGCCCCTTAATAAGTATAAATTATTTATTTTTATATAAATATATATAGAAAAGATTAAGCTTAAATCCTTTCTATATAACTAATATATTCTTAATATAAACTTACTTATTTATTATTATTAGCTTAACTTTAAGAACTATTACTATATTATTTTAAAATATTTAAAATATAACTACTTATAATTATTTAAGCTTAAGGCACTACCCTTTTAAGACTATAGAGATATTTAAATTACCTTTAATATACCTTAGTTTATAAGCTTCCTTAGTAAATAAATGCTAAAGATTAATTATATCCTTTATTTTATATTAGCTACCTATCTTAAAAAGAAATAGAAGTATAAGATAAATAAAGTAATAATAAAAGCTTTAAAAAAAACTTTTGCGAATTCGCCTGCACCGCAACAGCGCTATAGAATCGACTCTAAACCGCTTAAAAAGTTAATAAAACGTTTTATTAAGCCTATTTACCCCCCTCCCTAATGCTATATTAGTCCTAAAGCGTAGGTGTAATAGGTAGTATAATATTAATAGATATTAATATTAAAAATTATAGCCTCTTATAGAGTTACTACTACCTAAATATAAGGACTAATAATAATAATAATATAACTACCCCTTAAGTTAATCCTAAGCCTATTATAAGTTAGAATAAGGCGCTAGTATACTTATATAAGGATTATAATAAGATTATTAAGCTATTTAATATAGGCTTACTAAAAGGGATTTAGGACTTCTATCTCTCCTACTTAGACGTAAAAATAATATATACCTATTGCAATACTATTAACACCTTTAGACTAATTATAATAAAAAACCTTAAGGAAACTATTAAAAAGGCTATTAAAAAGGCAATTTAGCTTAGGACTAACTTAGAAACCTCTTAGGCTTTTATTACAGCTTATAGGATAACTACTGCTACTAATATAGCCCCCTTTAGCTAAGGATTTGCTTATTAGTTAGTTACCTTAGTAGTGCTACCTTAGGTATACTATAAAGTCTTTATTAAAGGGCCCTTTATTAGTAAGCTTTTTAAAACTAAGTCCCTAAAAGATATTATTACTACTATTAATATAGCTATTAGTACTAAATATATTATAGCTATAAAGCGCCTCTATAGTAGGGATACTATTATAATATTTAAGGACTTAGCTAAACCTTACTTAATAAGTAAGAACTAGGTCTAATATATATTTAGACTAAACGCAACCCTTTAATACTAAGTATTTAGCATAATTATTAAGGGATTCCCTAACTACCTTTACTAAAACTAATTAAAGAAAGATATTATAAAGGCCCTTATTACTATTAATAGCCTTAGAATAGTTAGAGTTATAACTTAGAAACTATATAGTACCTTTAATAGAGCTCCCCTTATTATAGGTATTAATAGAGTAGATATAGCTAACTGCTTATATTAAGTTAAGGTAGTCTTTAAAGCTAAGATATTTAATGCTAAACTATATAATAATACTATTTACCTTAAATAGTACTATAAATGCTATAAATTTAGCTATATTATAGTATACTATAAGGCTACCCTAAGGTGTAGCTACTATATAGCTAATTAGTATAAAGAGGGAGAATAATTATACTTAGCCCTTATAAGCAATATTTATAAATATTACTTTAACTGCTTTAGTAAGTATTTAGCTTAGTCCTAACTCTATACTATAGTAAATAAGTAATAAGTATAAGCTAAAGCAGCTTACTTAGTAAGGCTATATGCTTTTACTATTTTAAATAGTATAAAATAAGAAGGTTAAATTAAAGTTAAAAGCTATAGCTATTATAAAAGGGTAAGTAGCTTTATAGCTTATAAGAAGTTACCTTAAAAATAAGTTAAGCGCCCTAAGGGAAGTAGGAACTAAACTATTAAGGCGCAACCTTTCTTATTAGCTTTAGTAATTTAGTAATATAGTGTAATAGATAACTATCTAAGCCTCTAACCTATTTCTACTAAAGGGCTAGCTAAGTATAGCAGCTAACCTATTACCCTTCTATAATAAAGGTATTATATTAGAATATATAGAAGAAGATACACTTAGTATATATAATACTAAGCGCTTAGCCTAAGACTAATATAGTAGTAATATAAGAACTATATAGTCCTAATTAATTACCCCCTGCCCTAAGCTTAGGCTACTATTAACTTACTATATATAAAGGTAGGATAGCTATATATATATATTAAAAATATAGCTCTAAATTATAGATAACTTAGTATAGAATAGACTAATACTTTATTACCCTATAAAATATAGAAATCTACTTTATATACTCCTCTAACTTTAAATATAACTAAATTACGCCTTTATATAAACTTATATTAGTTCCCTTAAAAGACTAAACTATACTTATTAAAGACTTTAATTAATATTACCTACTATAGAATAAGTATAGATATACCTCCTTAAGCTATAATACCCTTTTAATACTTATAACTTAGTAGTAACTTAAGCTTATTACCCCTTAGAGTAAGATAACCTAGTAAACCTAAAGCTAATAAAGTAATATAATTAACTATATTTAGGCTACCCTTAACTTACCTATTAAGTTTATAGGTAGCCTTAACCTAAATAGGTTTAACTATATTTTATAGCTTATTTATATTAAGATAGGAATCTGCTAACTAAGAAATAGGGACCTTAAATTTAGCTAAGCATTTATAGATAATAATATTACATTTAGTAAGGCTATATATTAGCTCTACTATAACTGCCTTAGGGAGCTACTAAACACCCTTAAAGAGATTAATTTATTTATAGATTAGTTAATAGGTAAGCTTTAGTAAATTACTAAGAAATTAACCCTAAGAAACCCTTAAAGCAGGCCCTATTAGCAGCTATAGTAGAATATAAGAGTTAAAGAGGCAGTCTAAGAGATAAAGAGAGCTTAACGTTATTAAAGAGCAATTAAAACTAATATAAATTAGCAAACTATTACTAAAGCAGCTAAAACCTAATCCTAAGTAGTTTATAAGGAGTAACGCAGTACTTAGAGATACCTTATCTAATTAGTAACTGCTAAGCGGCCTATTTTATAAAAATTAAAACAATAAGCACGCCTTTATAGCAGCCTCCTTTCTAACACTTAATAGGTACTAACCCTGCTCTAAGGTAAGGGTAATGCAACCTTTTAAGTATATTTCTATAATAAGAAAGCAGTAGTATTTATAAAATAGTTCTTTCCTTTATCTTATACCTATACTAATAATATACTAAAAAACTTAAGAGCCTATCTTAATACTACTATATTCTTAGACTTAGAAGAATTTAATAAAGATAAAATTTATATAGTTATTAAGCACTTAGCTAGCTAAAAAGTATTTAAACTTAATAAGCTCTTAGTAGGGTTCCTTAAGGTATATAGTAAGCTATTAGCCTAAATGCTAGTATACTTACTTAATACCTATTGCTAAGTTAGGTACTACCTAGCCTTATTTTAGAAGGTAAAAGTAGTAATACTATAAAAACTAAGGAAGTCCCCCTAAAAGCTTTAATAGGCTAAAGCTTAGAGGCTAATATTACTTTTAAGTGTTATAGGTAAGGTCTTAAAAGTAGTAGTAGTAACTTAGATTACCTATATAGCTAAAGAGAGAGGCACCCTCCCTAATATATAAATAGGAAATAAAGCTAATAGGTTAATAAAGGTAGCACTTAGTATCCTTACTAAAGCTATATATATAATATAGCACTATAGCAGAACTACATTACTTCTTTAGCTAAATATCTCTATAGCCTTTAATACTATATACTACTATTAACTTATATATATAATATTATCCCTAAGCCTCTTTAAGTAAATAGTAGCATAAACTTAAGCCTTTATAGCTACTAAAATAGCATATCTCTACTTTAAGAGTAAGGCTACTAATACTATACCTATAACTATTAGGGTCCTATAAGGTTTCTTTATCTCCCTTATACTATTCCTTCTATATATTACCCCCCTTTATACTAAGCTATAATTAGTTAATTCTATACTAATTCTAGGGTTCTTAGATAATATAAATATCCTTACCTATAGGTATATAGTAAAGGATAATTAGGCCTAACTTAAATAAGCTTAAAAGGTTTACTAAGAATAGTTTACTAAGTTAGGCCTAAAGTTCTACCCTTAAAAAAGCAAACTTATTTACTTTACTAAACGCTACTAACTAATAATAACCTTAGTTTAACTTAGAAATACTATTATTTAGCTTATTTAGTCTGCCTGCTTTTTTAAGGTATAAGTATATAAAAAGCTTTAATAAAAGACTTATTAATCTAAAGTTATAGGGAAACTAGCTTAGTAATAACTTACCCTTACTATAGTCTTAGTATTAATATAGGGGTGCTTTATATAAAATATAAGGATCCTTTATATATAGGTTATTTAGAGCTTAGTTATATATAATATAGGAATACACTATACCCTAATAAGCTATAAAGGGGTTGCTAAAGGTATAGCTAAAGAGTTTAAAAAAGAGTAACTTTACTATCTTTAAGTTATTATAGGTGCTTATAAAGCTATACCTTAAGCCTTAGTAAAAACTAAAGTAGCTATACTACTTATTAATCTCTACCTTAACTTTTAAGCGTAATACTTTTATAAGTAAATTAAAGTAAATAGTATAGTAAAGAAAATCTAAGGCGCTTATATAATAATTATAACTTAGCTTTAATAAAGATAACGCTAGCACGCTTATTAAGGCCTTAAACCAGCCCCTTTTATACCCTTTTAACGCTACCCCCCCCTATACCTTAATAAACTTAACCCTACTAAGAAGCTTAAATAGAAATAAGTAGATAGATAGCATTAAGAGAGAGCTATAGTATAAGTGTGTTAGCTCTATTATACCTTTATAGTAGCTAAGTAAGACTTTAACTTTAGGACTATATAAAAGCTTATATACCTATATAAGCCCCTTAATAAGCATAAGTTATCCTTACTTATATAAATATATATAGAGAAGATTAGGCTTAAATCCTTTCTATATAATTAATATATCTTTAGTATAAATTCCCTTATTTACTACTATTAGCTTAACTTTAAAGACTACTATTATATTATTTTAAACTACTTAAACTATAACTACCTACAACCTTTTAGGCTTAATATACTACCCCTTTAGGACTATAAAGATATTTAAGTTATACTTAATATGCCTTAGTTTATAGGCTTCTTTAATAAGTAAATGCTAAAGACTAGCTATATCCCTTATTTTATATTAGCTATCTACCTTAAGGAGAAATAGAAGCGTAAGGTAAATAAAGTAATAGAAACTAAATAAAACTAATATAAGGCTAACCTAACCCTTAGCTAAAGCTAAAACACAGCCTAACTTAGTTAAAGTAATTTAGTTACTATATTATTACTAAATATCTTATAAACCTAAGGGGGTGGCAACTTAAGCTAGTAGTAGGATATATAAGGGAACTTAAATATAATTATAAATTATAGTTACTATTATTACTTATAACCACTATTATTTATTATACTACTACCTATATAAAGAAAGAATAAAAAAGAGAAAGTGCTTAAGCTAAACCTATATTAGCCTTTAGCTAATCCCACCCCCCCCTTAAGTCTTATATAGTTACTTAAAAGGGCAGGCTTTATTAGCTACTTTTAAAGCTACTATAATCTACTCTAAGAACCCTAAGCACTTCTTCTTAAAGTATATAATTAAACTGCCCCTACCTTTAGCCTAACCCTCCCCTATCCCCTCCTACTTAATTAGATTTTATACTACTTCTTATAAGCTACTATATCCCTTTTATATATATATTAATACCTTAAGATTAAAGAGGGGCTAAGTTAAATTTATAAAGGTAGGGATAATGCCTTTAATTACTTTATTCTCTCTTACCTACTTCTCTTAAGCTATAAGTACTTTTTTAACCTTTACTTTATATAAAAAGGATTTCTTTAGCTATAAATATAGTTAGGCCTTAAGTTAGCTTTAAGGGGAAATAACTTATAGGAGGATAATTTTTACCTTACTTAGCATATTTATAATAGAGTTTAATAGAGTTTATAATTAAGTTAGCTATAATATTATATTAAACCTAACTTAAATCTACTTACTTTTCTAATTAAGATAATGTTTTATAATCTCTTTAAACTATATAAAATAAGGTTTATAAGGCTAAGTGTAGGCAGTGCCCTTAGATAATATTAGCCTTATACTAATATAGGACTAATAAGGGGACTTACTAGCTCTAAAGGGGGGTCTTTTTTATTTCTTTTATTAGGTATTTTCTAAAAGGAGAAGTTAATAGGAATTAACTAAAGCTATAGTAGTTTTGCTAAGATAGCAATAACTAAGGGGCAACTTATAGATAAAGGGGATAATTAAAGAAGAAAAGAGGAAAAAGAGAAGGCTAAAGACTTAGGGGGAAAGCCTTTATTTATCTCCTTAGCTACCCGCCCTTATATAACCCTACTACTAAACTTTATAGCTATTAGCTAGCTGCTCTGCTAATTTAGACTAGACTCTTTAACCTAAATAGAGGCTAAGTTAATACCTTATTAACCCTAATAAGACTTTAGATTCCCTTATATTATTACTAAACCTAACTTATCCCCTATTATTTAATAGCTTATGCTAATTAAGGATAAGCAGGATAAGTAAGCCTAAGAGACCTATTAATATAGTTTAACTTACACTAACACTAACTTAGAACCTTATTAGCTTTTATTAGTTCCTTAGAATTACTATTAATTAAATATAGATCTTACTTATGCTTAAACCTTTCTATCCTACCTTTTAGTAACTACTATTACACTTAGCTTAATAAGTAGTGTACCTTACTTCTATAGCTAGGACTACCTTAGGGCCTATATAGGCCTTAGTAGTTATATAAATGCATAGTATATAGGTTTTCCTCCTTACACTAGGGTTTTTTCTATACAGATTAGTAAGATAAGGTACTAAATAGCAGCTGCTACCAGCCGTCTAGGGTAAATAAATAAATAAATAAATAAAGTAATAAAAACTAAATAAGATGAATATAAAACTAAGCTAACCCTTAGCTAAAATACACCTTAATTAAGCTAAAGTAACTCTATTATTATACTATTATTAAATGCTTTATAAATATAAAGGGCTAGCACCTTAGGCCTATAGTAAGGTATATAAAAGAACTTAGCTATAATTATAAATTATAGTTACTATTATTATTTATAACTATTATTATTTATTATACTACTATTTATAAAGAAAAGAAAAAGAAAAAATAAGAATAAAAAGAGTATTTAAAATAAACTTATATTAGCTTTTAGCTAATTCTACCCCTTTTAAGTCTTTTATAGTTATTTAGAGGGGTAGGCTTTATTAGCTACTTTTAAGGCTACTATAATTTGCTTTAAGAACCTTAGGCACTCCTTTTTAAAGTATATAGTTAAACTACCCTTATTATTAGCTTAACCCTCTCTTATTCTCTCTTATTTAATTAGATTTTATACTACTTTTTATATATTACTATATCTCTTTTATATATATATTAATACCTTAAAATTAAAAAGAGGCTAAGTTAGACTTATAAAAGTAAGGATAATATCTTTAATTACTTTATTCTCTTTTATTTACTTCTTTTAAGCTATAAGTACCTTTTTAACCTTTACTTTATATAAAAAGAACCTTTTTAACTATAAATATAGTTAAGCCTTAAATTAGCTTTAAAAAGAAATAACTTATAAAAGAATAATTTTTACCTTACTTAGTATATTTATAGTAAAGTTTAATAAGGTTTATAATTAGGTTAGCTATAATATTATATTAAACCTAACTTAAATTTACTTACTTTTCTAATTAAAATAATAGTTTATAATCTTTTTAAACTATATAAAGTAAGGATAATAAGGCTAAGTATAAGTAGTACCCTTAAATAATATTAGCCTTATACTAATATAAAACTAATAAAGGGACTTATTAGCTTTAAAAGGAGGTTATTTTTCTTTTTTTTATTAGGTATCTTTTAAGAAGAGAAGTTAATAGAAATTAACTAAAGCTATAGTAATTTTATTAAAATAGTATTAATTAAAAGGTAATTTATAGATAAAGAGAATAATTAAAGAAGAAAAGAGGAAAAAGAGAAGGCTAAAGACTTAAGGAGAAAGCCTTTATTTATTTTCCTAACTACTTACCTTTATATAACCTTACTACTAAACCTTATAACTACTAATTAGCTGCTTTACTAATTTAAATTAAACTCCTTAACCTAAATAAAGGCTAAGTTAATGCCTTATTAACCTTAATAAGACTTTAGATTCCCTTATATTACTACTAAACCTAACTTATTTCTTACTATTTAATAGCTTATACTAATTAAAAATAAGTAAAATAAGTAAGCTTAAGAGATTAGTTAATATAAACTAACTTATACTAATACTAACTTAGGACCTTATTAGCTTATATTAATTCCTTAGGACTATTACTACTTAAATATAAATTCTACTTATACTTAAACTATTCTATTTTACCTTTTAGTAACTGCTACTATACTTAGCTTAATAAGTAGTATATCTTACTTCTATAGCTAAAACTATCTTAGAGCCTTTATAAGCCTTAGTAAATATATAAATATATAGTGTATAGGTTTTCCTTCTTATACTAAGGTTTTTTCTATATAGATTAGTAAGATAAGGTACTAAATAGCAGCTGCTACTAGCTGTTTAGGGTAATTTAATAAATAAATAAATAATATAAATTATAAAGGATTTTCCTATATCTCTTTAGCTATTAACGTTTAGAAGTAATAGCTTAGGCGTCTGCTTATTTAAATTAAATATATTATTAAGGTAGGTTATAAATAAATTAAAAATAAGTTATTACTCTATATTTAAGCTTAAAGCTAGTTTATTAGTAAGAATTTTACCTTAACTAATAGTAGTAGTAAATAACTTTTTATAGGATTTTTAATACTCTCTTTTTTAAGCTAAAAGATCATAATAATTTCTAATATAGCTAAACTAATTATAAGCTAAATTAATATTATAATTTTTAAGGAGCTTAATATTTTTTATATTAGGTTTATTTTATAGAAATTAAGTAGCTAGTAGCTACTACTCCTTTAAGTAAACCTTATTTTTTTAGTTAAGGTCTTTCTTAAACTAATCTTTTATTAAAGGTAGTAGTTTACTATAGTAATTATATATATAAGCGCTAAGGTAAACTTTTTAATAATGCTTATATACCTTATAAAACGTAGTAAATGTCTTATTTTCTATAGTCTTAAGCTAATTATAGTTAGTATATAAGTAGTTAAGTATTAGCTTTACTTAATAAAAGTTATTAAAGGTTTCTAACTTAGGATTTAACTTATACTAAAGGAAGTAGTTAAGAATGTAGTTTAATATATTAGGAAATTCTTACTAATTCTTAGGTTTTTTAAAGAAGTTTATATAACTTAGAAACTAAAAGTAGAAAAGGTTATAAAAGTAATTAAGATAGCTAAGATACTTTTAGTAAGCGTTTAAAGTTTAGTAAATATAATCTTGTCCCTTAGTAAGTAAATAGTCTGCTTACTAATACTTATTAAATAGTTAGCAGTTAATGCTATAAATAATATATAATCCTTCTTAAAGGTTAATATTTAATAGTAAGTAGATAACTTCCTAAGTAAATTAATCTCTCTTAGCTATTAGTTAATTTATAAATTTAGCAATAAATCTAATAAGTCTATAGCTTATATTAACTTAAGGTAAAATCTCCTTAGCTATAGCTTAGAAGCTAAGTAACTGTTTTTCTGCTTTACTATAGTACTTTATAATATAGTTAATAGTTATATATAAGCTTATATAAAGCTGTTGAACATCACGGAATTCCTCGGTCCCACCTTAGCCGGAACCCTCGGTCCGCGATGCCCTAGTATATAGCCTTATATCTTAGGCATTT
>SRPV01000215.1:0-28323 GCA_018360135.1 Claviceps sorghi | reverse complement strand
ATAATAAAGAAAAAGAGGCTTATAATTAATATTATAGCCCTTTAGTAGTTATATAAGTAGTAAAAGATTATAAAGATTTACTAAATTAATAAAGAAAATAATATTATAGACTTAATAATAAAGGTAATGCTAAATAAGGCTCTTAAGAGCTTTATTAATATATATAAGGCTAAAATATAAGTAAAATAATAGGTTAAGAGAAAAGTAGCCTAATAAGTAGGATTAAGGGGGTTATATATATATATATAGTGTTTTTTATAGTTAAAGTAGCTTAAGATTAGTTTAGTATAAAACTAACTAATTAAAGGGCTTCTTATAAAAGTAAATACTTTAAATTTTATTTATTTTTTAGGCTACTCTTTAAGTAATTTCTCTTCTTTAAAAAAGAGAGAATTTATAAGTGTTAAAATTACTCTTTTATAAAAGAACCTTAGTATAGCTTAAGTGGATTAATAGAAGTAAGAGTAGCGCTTTTATTAAGTATATCCCTATAAATATAGGGCTGCACTTAGAGGGAAAAGTGGGCTAATAATAACACTACTTTTCCTGCCTTTTCTAACCTTTTAAGCTAGCTTAGAACCTTTATAGATAAGCTAAATTAAACCCTTTTCTATCACCCCTCTTATTATATATAATACTAGCCGGACCAACAATTACTAAAAAGGTTATACTTAGAGAAATAGATTATATAATTATTATTATACTCTTACTAATTATAAAAAAGAAAAGTATTAAGTAAAGATTTATTCTTATACTAGCCTTAATAAGTAGATTATATATTTTTATTATTTTTATAGATATAGTAAATATAGTAGTTTAAAATAAAATTTAAAAATATATTAGAAAAGAAATAAAGTAAATGCTAATATAAGCTCTTTTATAAGTAAAGTATATAAAGTAAAGAAATAAAATAAAGAATATAGGAAAGTAGAAATTATTTAATTAGGTTTATAAAGTACTTATTTTCTTTTTTATTCTATTTATTTATCCCTTTTTATATATTAGTTTGCTATAGATTATAGAAATTTATAGTATATCCAAGGAGGTGTTATATTAGGGCAAATTAGTTAAAAGGCTAATATAGCTATAGTATAGAATATAGTTATAATTAAGTAAGGGTAGGCTTAACTATTTAATTAAAGGGAAAAGTATAAGTAGAGAGTGTTTTTTATAGCTTTTCTTTATACTTTATAGTGTGTTTTTATACTTATCTAAAATATTAAAATATTAAAATAAGATCTTTATTATATTCCCTTTTTCTTATATACCTTACTATTATATAAGCTTTTAAATTAAAAACGTTTACTATTATTATAAAGTAAATATAATAAATTATTTAATTAGAAAGAGTTTTATAATTTAAGACTAAAATTAAGCTTATTATTATATTAGTTATTATTATAGAGAAGGTAAGAGAGCTATAGCACTTCTAAGAGAGGCTCTTTATTATATTTAAAGGTAAAAGAGAGCTATATAAAAAGATAAGAGTTTTAGTTATTATTTTTAGCTAAATAAACTATCTAATTATATAATAATTCTGCTTTTAAGATTATTTTCTACGCCCTTTATGCATTTAACTCTATAAATCCTAAGGTTTATTGCTAGTAGTATAGCAGCCTCTATAGATTATAAAGTTAAGTGTATTAGAGGGTTGTGTAGGTTTTGGGGTTGACACAGTAGCTAAATAAAAGTAATATAGTATTTATTATATTAACTAAAGCTTACCTTCTCTAAGTCTTCTTATATATACCTTAGGGCTTTTATATATTAAATAGGTAACTAAGCATAGGCGCCTAGGCGCCGCACGCTCCAGTCGCCTTATGAGGTGTGCACACCTCACATTCTGAAAGTTTCAACACTAAAATTGTAAAACTTTAAGTATACCAAGCTGCTTACGAGGTCACGAAAGGGCAAGTAATCTCGGTAATCATTCAGAGACAGTAGAAGGTGCCTAAGCTTATATAGGAACTAGACTTTTATATTACTTCTCTTATTATACATTACTGTAGCCTATATAACGCAGTTATTATTCAAGCAGGTTATACTTTAACGAGAAGCACGGTTAATGCATCCATGCAGGTCTGGGTTCCGTGTCCTCGTAAACTCATTCGCGGACTTCAAGGGCTGGCAACTCCGGATTACCCGAATCCACTGCATCTAAGTGGCTATAAACCTTTTCTGCATATCTTCTCTAAACAACGGTAGCTTATTTTCCACTGGCACTAGAAGAATAATCAACAACATTGAGTCGGTCTCACTAGACATCACTCATTAATACTTGCAAGTTTCTCGAACTGAATGTTTTTGATCACTATATGGATGCAAGTTTGCAAGTTAATTTCTACCTATGTGTGTAAAACCAGTCTATCCGAGTCCGTCCAGTCGTCACAATGCCCGTGTTGCGTTATCATTACGTTAATCTATGATAAAGTGTCGCTCGTTCTAAGTTAAGGGATCTGTTAGAGCATGTAGCAGGAGGGAACAATGTAGAAGTATGCACTTGGAAACATACTCTGCAATGGCGCATTTATTTGCAGTCAACATAAATGGTAACCCAACTCTTAAGGGAGTTGGGGTCGTTTTGTTGAAAGGCTTGCGGGTTATCGTTGAAAATTTGAGCGCTAGGTTCTCCGAAGTCTGCGGCAATACTGTCCAATGTGTCACCGCGCACAACCCAGTACCAGCCCTTGCCCGGGTGGTTCCTGTCGCGTCGGCATCCTCTCTTAGCAGCAGAAAGGCCTGCGAAGGCAGTGAGGGCAATGACAGAGAAACGCATTGTCGTCGAGGTGGTTTTGACAAAAGTGAATGGGCGATTTGGTGTAAAGTTGTAGTACGAAAGATGCTACTTAGAGGAGGGTGAACAACCACCCCTTATATAGCTTTTGGAAGGAACAGTTATGCAAAGTAAACCAGCGTTACGTTGAAACACAGCCTCGATGCTGTTAGCAATCCCTGAAACGGCCATGCTAGCCTCCTCGATACCATTCGGGAAAGCAAATATCGAACTGGTACCCACTAGATGTGAATCCGACCACGGCGCTGTATTCAGCCTAATTCCAATCAGTTCGACCAACCCTGGCCGTGCGCCTTGGGCGAGTGCAACGTAAAAGAGTACCGAGACACGCAGCAACAGATTTTCAATCATGCAGCGGCAACCGATTACTCGTGTCACGCCTAGCTTGTTTCGACTATGCCAGACCAATGTTTAGCTCTCCGGGACCTCCGGAGGAAAAAAAGAAAAGGTCAGGCTGCGCGAGTAATTGCTGCTGCATGATTGAGATCCCGATGGTCTATGTTCAAGTTTCTCCAACGTTGTGACTCAGACCTCCGATTAACAAAATCCCTTGCTATGGGGCCTATGTTGTAAAATCATCCATTTAACCGTGGTCCTGCCCTGACTCAACGAAAATCTGAACTCCAGCTGACCGCTTGAGTGGCCACATTTGGCTTAGCTCCTATTCTGCACGCCGCTAGTGAAGAGACAGAGTGCCTAACAACATGTTGGCTTTGCGATGGCGACAGAGCTTCGTGAGTTACAGATTCAGTAAAGGAAATTGTCCATGGCCTCTTGAAGACCCCTTTTCCTGCTGTCGTGCGAAGTCTCCCATTCGCTGGGTCGATAGCGGCCTGGTTGATCCAACATAATAGCTTGAAATAGCGTAAAATAATTCAATTGTACTATAGTACACCTGAAATGATGAAAGTGACGTCACCTTAGACGCGGGTCTAACGGGCCGTGGCTTGTCCCTGTTGTTGAACATCGCGGGATTCCTCGGTTCCGCCTTAGCACCGGAACCCTCGGTCCGCGCTGCCCTAGTATCTGGCCTCATATCTCAGGCATCCCACCTAAGATGCCCATCGCACACATTTTGTATGCAGGTAGCATTCTCTCTTAGATAGCAATTACATCGCTCCATATATCGAAGATATACTAATTTTAGTACCTAAGGTGGAGCTTAGTGGAGGTAGTGGGGCAGGTATTAGGTGTAAAATCATTTAGGGATTGTACTGTAAATTATATGTGGATCCCTATAGGGCAACTACTTTATACTATTTATAGGCGCTTTATAAAAGATACTAGTTATACACCTATAAATTTTATAAACAATTTTTCTATTAGTACTTTTTATAGCTAAAAATTAAAAAAGTTAACTTTATTTTTAGTATTTAAGCCTATTATAAGTATTTATATAGCTTTTACTAGCATAATACCTATAGATCTTTATAAATAGTAGAGATATATAACTATAATAAATTTCTATGTTCTTTTATGCAAATTAGCTAACGAAAATAGCTAGTTTATTTTAAAAAATTCTTATATAAGGTCCTGCAAACGTCTGCAAAAATTGCAGCCGCTCGTGGATCACACCCCAAAGCAGAAGTGTGACATCATTAGACTTCTATTATATCTTCTCGCTCGCTACAGCGCAAGTTACGATACTGCACAACTTTATGCAGGGCTTCAGGATACCGACACAATGGGAAACAAAACTGAAGCTGCTACTTACACCCACGGTCATCACGCATCTGTCCTCCGGTCCCATTCATGGCGCACAGCTGTTAACTCAGCAGGCTATCTGATCCCTCATATTCAACCGCACATGACAATTCTGGACATTGGATGTGGTCCAGGAACCATTACAGTCGATCTTTGCTCCTACGTCCCGGAGGGCCACGTCATCGGTTTGGAGCGGGGAGCGACGGTGCTGGACCAGGCTCGAGCGCATGCGACAGAAAAGGGTGCGAAGAATGTACAGTTTATCGAGGGCGATGCGAATTCGCTGAGCTTCGCAGACAACACATTTGACGTCGTTTTCTGCCACCAAGTTCTGCAGCATGTCAATGATCCGGTCGGTGTCCTTCGCGAGATGCGGCGGGTGGCTAAGCCAGGCGGTCTAGTCGCGGCGCGCGAATCGGACTATGGGTCCTTTACATGGTATCCAGAGGTTGAGGGCATGAAGAGCTGGCACTCACTTTACAGTGCAGTGGCGAGGCACAACGGAGGCGAGCCAGACGCGGGCAGGATGATCCACGCTTGGGCCAAGAAGGCTGGCTTTCCAGCCACTTCTATCACCTCTACTGCTAGCTCCTGGTGCTATAGCACGAGAGAGGAAATAGAATGGTGGAGTGGACTATGGTCTGAAAGGACCGTCGCCTCTTCATTTGCAGATACCGCTGTTGGAGCTGGCCTTGCAACGAAGGACGAGCTCGAATCGGTTGCTGATACATGGCGCCGCTGGGGTAAAGAGGATGACGCTTGGTTCTCTGTCTTGAGCGGAGAAATTATATGCAAAAAGTAGCCGTTGACACGTGCTGAAGCGTCAGAGAATCTGTTCTATCCAATTGTTTCGACTCTCAAGTACAGCTGGTTTATGCAACTCCGTCATCCCCGCTGATGACGGTCGAGATGGATATGGAACTTTAAGGGGACCATCCAGAATATTAGATCTCTTGAGAGAATTTGATTGCCACGGAACCTGTGGAGAAATAAAATGTCAGGGCTAATGCCCAAGATGTGAGGCTGTGATTGTCAGGGCAAAGAGGGGAATAGATGCGAGATTGGCATTTAAGACATTCGAAGTCTTTAAGGCCGCAACACGGGGCAATTGCAAATAATTCTGATGGATAGTAGCATTTTGTGACGTGTGTGGTTCAGAATTGGGCGGGCAAGCTCCCGATCTTCTCGTGCTAGAGAAAATAGTCGTTTAGCGTCAGTACCACTGATTCGAACCAATTTCAGCGATGCGATTCTTGCGTTGAATGAGCTTTTACGCACGCGAACAGCTCTAGCCAGTCGACTTATATCTTAAAAGCTTAACCTATACTATGGAAGAGACACGAGAGTAGGCGTTACTCTTCTAATTCTTCTTTTTTTCTTTCCCTAAGGCGTTCAAAATTCTGCAAGTTAAGGAATAGACGAAAAGCTTGGCGACCACGTCGATACCGAGCCCAGTCCCAGCAAAATGTGCCGAGTTGAAACTGTTGTGAGGTTGCTGTTGACTGGTCCGGGCATATGCAACGCAGCATAACTTGACCTTTTTCTTCTACTAGCAACGAAATACTTTGAGTGATCGGCCAAAGCTACGTGTCTTGAGAAATGCAACAAGCTCCTGGTTGCTAGCGCTAATATAACTTCAGGTTGCATGCTCTCAGGCCTTGCAATGCGTTATATGCGGAAAAGGAGGATTCAGGTTCTACATACCATCTTCCAGATTCTATGTGATTTGAAAGCTTTCTAATACTGTTTCCTCGTGTCAAGGCCAACTTTGCTACCACCGGCGATGCTGAAACACATGCCAAGACTGACATACCTGGCGGTTGTTGACACATACCCACATAGCATGTATATAAGACGTATCGTCATTAATTTACAGCTGATTCTGCGGTCTTTTTGTTCGTTATTCTCGTACGTGGCTGCGATAAAGGTCACGACTTCGCCTAGAATTCCAACGTGGCTTCTTAGCTCATAATCGGGAACTTCGGCATGAATGTATCACACGGGCACTGGTATTCCACGAACAACCGATGTTCCCGATGCTCGTTATTAGCTTCAGGGAACCATCATTTAATGCACGCTGCGTCGATAGTAGTTGTGTAAGAATATTACCCCGAGTGACCGTCGAGGGCTGTCTTGTGATTAAGCTGCCAGATTGCCTAACCACCCCCCGAATCCTTCTTAATACCGCGAGAGACGTTGCCCCTCTATACTCGCCTCGTCATATCAAGAACCATGCAATTTGGTAGCAGTTTGCACACAAATTGTTTTGGGTCAATGGATTTCAATGGAATCCGGCCCAGAACTAGCAAAGAATTGGTGCTGTCATCTGTATAGCGCACAAATTCGGCCACAATTTAGCCACGAATAAACTAGAGTTAATTTGACGAATTACTAATAAATCCTTTATAAACAACGTAATTAGGAGTTTCTTCTTAGAAATCCCTACTATCTTTAAGAGGAAAGGGAAGGGATCTAAAGAGAAATAGAAGGATAAGTCTTGGCGATTCTTTAAATAGCCCTGCCTATTTTCTATACTATTTCTACCTAATTGCCTCCGAATCGTGTGTAACTCGCATACATTGATATGATCCGCCGCCGAAGCAAGATCAAGACGTAGCACAATAAATCTCGCCGATGACTCAGCGCCGACCGCAAAGGATGACTCACATGAATGGCTTTGCAAGCAGAAGAAAGTCACTTATGCTCGGCGACCCCCTACCCATACCAAGCCCACCTATGCCGTGCTGGTCGACAAACAGCTCAATAGGAGCCTTGGCCAAATGCTCTACAATGCAAGGATGAAGGGTTCGTCAACCCGCTCAACTCCAGGTTTCCCTGTGTTGGCTTTACAGCGACGAGTGAATTTTTGCTTGTGGGATTAGTAGTTACCGGCCCAAGGTCCCGTTCAAGCAAGTCCGCCCAGCATGTTCATTGCACGTTTGTTACCAGCTCACTTAGCATCGGCATGCCGTCTTTGATGAGCTACAACGAACTTGATTGTCTTCGTCAGAACCGATCGGACCGGACCCTCCCGGATAACCCGGCGTAGCGGGGCGGCTGATGCCCAAATAGAAACAAGTTACTAGGCTGGGCCGACCGGATAAATTCAGTTGCGATGCACCATTCCGGCACCCGCCGTTTCCTTGGCAGTGGACCCCGACCGCTGACAAAGCCAGGAAGGAGCACTCCTGTCCGGGGCGCAATCGGCCTAAGAAGTGCCGCGCCACTTTGCGCCTGTCCTTTGACAATACGTCATCGTCCACTGGCCAGTCTCCCACCCTCTCTGATGGCGGCGGGGATTTTACGCTAGATGCTGGTGGTAGACTTGGCGTCGGATTGCACGGGCACTTTTTTCTGCAACAGACCCCGTAAATGGCGAAGCCGTCGATGACACGTACAGACTGTTGCACTGCCTCCCAACAAAGTCTCAAGACCCAAAAAAAACTGGCTTGGAGACTTGTTGCTAGAGACGGCACACATCGGCGACGCAACTAACTGAATTTGAGGCCACGACCAGAATATGTAAGGTCTGGTGAGGGACATACTCGACAGCGTCTTGTGGCCGTGCATCTTGGCTGTGAATCGAAAAAGATGTTCTGACTTTTTGATCCGGACTTTCATGCGTAAGCACAAACAAGGTTCACCCGTTGAAGTTGTGGTACACTATGCATGTCGGCCCTGCTTCGGTGGTCTGATCATCGCGTCCAGTGCATGTGTAACGGTCTGGTTTTTCAGAGGTACATGACATGGGAAAAGCGGCCCAAGGAAATCTTTACAAATGGCGCCACGTAAAGATGAAGAGTAAGTGGGTTGGATACAATAAAGCATAGAGAGAAAAAGCCCCTCCAAGTCGGGTCGCGTTCGTGTGACCTGTGTAGTATCAACGGCGAGGGGCAATGCGGGGAAATGCTTGGACGAATTACTAAGAGGGCAACCGTGACTCGTCTGTCGTGGGAATAACTGGAATGACCGAGCCCATCCACAGTCGTTGTACAAGACCTGCTCGTGTGCGAACAAACATTGAATGTACTAAAACGGCATTCAGTATTCTGAACCCATTCGAGTCTGCGTGAGCCAGACTGCCGGCGGCAACATTGAAAGTCAAAACGCTTCCAGGGCTTGCCGATCCCCGCTGCAGGGATCGGCGAACCGTTCAACATCGTCTATTGGTCATGGAATTGAAAAAGCGGATGAAGACCCATATTAAAAGCTAGCTGTACCTAGGTACCTACCTGGCAGCTACCGGTCTCCTGGGTCGCGGCTGAGTTGCCCAGGTAGTGCCCACTACCCGGTACCTAAATCTACAGGACTCGGCGCGGTAATTATGGACATCGATGCTTCCATGATTTCCTTCCCTTTGTCTAGTGGCTTACAGATTCCACTCTCCTCCTTCCCCGGCTTGCACCTTGACGTTTTTAACCTTATGCATATTCCCCCATCTTTAGTTATCTAGCTACCCTTGTTGTTCCATCTCCTCCCACGGTTCCCACCCAAGATCAAGAAAGCCGAAGTGCTTCCATCAGACAACGTCCTGCTGTTTTGTGAAGCAAAGCAAAAGTAACCCAATGTCCGAGAGCAAGTGCCCAGCCCATGCTTCGCTCAACGTTGCTGGTGGCGGAACTAGAAATCGTGACTGGTGGCCCGAGTCGGTCACGCTCAACATTCTTCGCCAGCATACCTCTGTCACAAATCCCCTCGGCGAGGATTTCGACTATGCCGCTGCTTTCAAGACACTCGACTACGATGGGCTCAAGAAAGATCTGACCGCCCTCATGACAGATTCCCAAGACTGGTGGCCTGCTGATTTCGGCCACTATGGCGGTCTCTTCATTAGAATGGCCTGGCACAGCGCTGGCACGTATCGAGTTCAAGACGGTCGAGGCGGTGGTGGTCATGTAAGTTTCACTCGCTCCGTTCTATGCGCCTTAAATGCATCGCACGCTGCTAATGATCGCCTCCCTTGGTGTCTCTCCTCAGGCCCAGCAACGGTTCGCCCCTCTCAATAGCTGGCCTGACAACGTCAGTCTCGACAAGGCCCGACGACTCCTCTGGCCCATTAAGCAGAAATACGGCAATAAAATTTCATGGGCTGATTTGTTGATCCTGACCGGCAACGTCGCCCTGGAGTCCATGGGCTTTAAAACGTTCGGCTTCGCCGGCGGCCGTATCGACGAGTGGGAGGCCGACGAGTCGGTATACTGGGGTGGTGAGACTACGTGGCTGGGCAATGACGTTCGTTATCACAACGAGAAGGATGCTCGGAAGAGAGAGCTTGAGTATCCACTGGCTGCTAGTCACATGGGCTTGATCTACGTGAACCCCGAAGGTCCCGACGGCAACCCTGATCCAATTGCCGCTGCCCGCGATATTCGCACCACTTTTGGCTGCATGGCCATGAATGATGAGGAAACCGTTGCTTTGATCGCTGGTGGCCACACTTTTGGCAAGACACATGGCGCCGGGCCGGCCACCAACATCGGGAAAGAGCCTGAGGGTGCGGGCATTGAACAACAAGGTTTGGGCTGGAAGAGTACCTACGGCACTGGCAAAGGTCCAGACACCATCACCAGTGGCCTCGAAGTTACCTGGACCAAAACGCCTGCCCAATGGAGTCATCAGTACTTTGAGTACCTCTTCAAGTATGAGTGGGAGCTCACCAAGTCTCCTGCCGGCGCCAACCAGTGGGTAGCAAAGACGGATGATCTGATCATCCCCGATGCGTTCGATGCCAAGAAATTTCACAAGCCCAAGATGTTGACAACGGACCTGTCTCTGCGCTTCGACCCTGAATATGAAAAGATTTCTCGTCGTTTCTTGGCGAATCCCGACCAGTTCGCCGATGCCTTCGCCCGTGCTTGGTTCAAGCTTACCCACCGTGACATGGGTCCCAAGACGCTCTACATCGGCCCCGAAGTCCCCAAGGAGGATCTCCTCTGGCAGGACCCCGTCCCTCCTGTCACCCATGCTTTAATCGATGAAACCGATGTCGCTGCTCTCAAGAAGGAGATTCTCAACTTGGGCATTGACGTGTCTCAGTTGGTCTCCACCGCATGGGCATCCGCATCTACTTTCCGGGGCAGTGATAAGCGAGGCGGCGCCAACGGTGCCCGAATTCGTCTGGCTCCCCAGAAGGACTGGAAGGTGAACAACCCCGCGCAGCTGTCCAAGGTGCTCGCTGCCCTAGAGACTATCCAGAAGCGCTTCAATGAGAGTGGCAAGACCGTGTCCATGGCGGATTTGATTGTGCTGGCGGGTGTCACTGGTGTTGAGAAGGCTGCTCGTGACGCCGCTGTTGATATCACCGTTCCATTTACTCCTGGTCGCGGTGACACTACCCAAGAACTGACCGACATTGAGTCAACTGGCCACCTTGAGCCTCTGGCCGATGGTTTTCGAAACCATGGAAAATCGCATGGCGCTGTCAAACAAGAACATTTGCTGGTTGATCGTGCCAGTTTGCTAAACTTGTCCGCCCCTGAGCTTACCGTACTCATCGGTGGCCTGCGTGCCCTGAACACGAACTACGACGGCTCCGCTCATGGCATTTTCACCTCCCGTCCAGGTGTCTTGACTAACGACTTCTTCATCAATTTATTGGACGTCGAAACGGAGTGGAGGAAGGTCGATGAAGACCATTTCGAGGGCTTTGACCGTAAGACAGGGACAAAGAAGTGGAGTGCTACTCGCAATGATCTTATTTTCGGATCCCATCCAGAGTTGCGCGCCATTTCGGAAGTTTACGGCAGCTCTGACGGCGGTCAGAAATTCGTCAAGGACTTTGTGGCTGCGTGGGATAAGGTTATGAATCTGGACAGGTTTGACCTTCAAATGACGGGGAGAAAGAAGACCTACAGTCGTCTTTGAGCGCACGGGACGACGGGCGATGACGATAATGAAATAATGAGTTCTTGACAGTGGCATACAGAATCTTTTATGGGTCACCGTCAGAGAAGACAAGGTTACGCAGACGGTTCATGTGTTATGGTTAAGCAGATTGTGAAACCAATTGATGAATGGTGTAAGTAGCTAATTAAATTGCACACCGCTTCTGCATTGCGCTACTACAGGCCGAACATTCTGGACGAATCAGATCATCCTTGATCGTTCTTTGTACTTAAACAGGATGGAACCCGCAATTAGACAGCCACTTTGATAACAATTTTCCCCCTTGCGCTCTTCTGATCTAGTTTATCAAACGCCTTCTGGTAATTCTCAAATTCATACACGCTGTCCACCAGTGGCTTGATCGATCCCTGCACGACCAACTGCGCAATCTCTGTCAGTTGACTTCCGAGACTCTGGACAATGAAGAACACGCTCTTCTTGAGCCTTTTCACGTTTCCTTCAGGTTTCATCCGATCGGGCAAATCCGAGATGCTGATAAAGCTACCCCCATCCTTGATAGCTCTCCAGAGTCCAGTCATGGTGTCGCCACCAACACAGTCGATGACGATGTCAACCTCTCTGTCCTCGGGGCTCTCATCGACCCATGATTCGAGCGTCTGTTTCTTGTAGTCTAACACCGCCGTTGCGCCCAGGCCAAGTACGTGCTCAACCTTGTCTGTGCCGCAAACACCGTTGATCATATCGGCACCAGAGGCAGCGGCGAGTTGTACAGCGAAGCCGCCGACGCTACCGCCGGCAGCGGTGATCAATACTCTCTTGGTACCATTGCGCGCCTTAGCCTCCTGGTCGCCGAATAAAGCCTCCTTGTCCAGGTCTCCGTGATAGAACAATGCCTGCCAGGCTGTCAGGGCGCTGAGAGGGACCGCAGCCGCAGATGTCCAATCCAAGGATGGTGGCTTTAGGGCGAGCTCGGATTCGAGAGCAACGGTGTACTCGCGCAGACCACCAGGCCTCGAGGCGTCGATGCGGCAAAACACCTCGTCACCTGCGCCGAAAAGCGAGTCCGGCCCCGAGGCCACGACGGTTCCCGCGACATCCTGGCCGGGAACTGGTTCTTTGTCTTTGGGGAAGACATCTGGGTATCGACGGGCCCAGTCAAGTTCACCGGAGCAGGGAGCCGTAGCGGCCACTTTGACGAGAACCTCTGAGGGGTGAGCAAGTTTTGGGACTCGAGACTCGGTGAGGACTAGGCCCGGAGCCATTTTATCGGGCTGACGGACAGTGCGCATGGTTGCCGGAATTGAAAACATGGAGAAGGGCTATTCCGAGTCGACGACTGACGGTTACAAGTATAAAGCCTGTGTCTTTTTCTACAATTTGTCGAGAAAAACACTGGTGAAGAGAACAAGCCTTTATTCTTACAGCGGCCTCTCTTGAAAGGGGCAAGAAGCGCGGCTTGTAGAAATACTATACCGACGAGCGGAATCCTCGAAAGTCGCGCACCTATTGTACTGGCGAAGGCCGAGGAACCTTAATGCCACTGTGCCGTGCGCATGATGCACGCCTTACGATTCCGCCGTCAGCAACATGGCTTGAGATGCACCAGTCAGATGGCATGGAGGGGCCTCGCAGCTCCAGGGATGCGGTCATGTACATATATCCTATGTGGCATCAACATTTGGTGATGAGCACAAGTTAATTGTTGGTGAGCGCCAGTCCTGATTCATAAAATGGGATTAGGGAAGTTGCTGCTTCTTGTTTTCTTTCTTTGTCTTTGCCTTTTTCTTGACCCATTCGTCATCGTCGTTTCTCCTCGTGCCCGGTGCTCACCGTGGATATCTTAAGCACATAGCCCAGGTAGGTGGTCCTAAGAGGGCGCCACGCTGGCTGGCTTACTTATGCCCTTGCACAAAGAAACCTGGCGGGACGGCTGCTGCGTCCTCTTGGCGAGCAAAGTTCTCTGTTTTTGCCTTGGATTTATAAGCCAGGTCGGCCACCTTTTTTGGATACTGCGCGCTGCACGGGGCTATCATATGCCGTTTTACCACATCTTGTATACGTATGTATATATATACATATACACGTATGTACGTACGTGTTTATCATGTCCATTCTGCGATGAGGGATTGCCTTAGATTACAAACTATGAGTTGGTGGCACGGTGTCCTTTATGTACATGACAGGTCCTTTATCCCTTGTCCCAGTCCCCTCTGACCTTCCGACCCATCCACCTTCGCGGATTAGAGCTCTTGAATGTCTTCAATTTGCCTTTTTGGGAACTCTTCACCGAAAGAACGGCAAATCAGTATTATAAATCATCCGAGGCAGCGGCTGCCTTCGCATTGAGGAGCACTCTGCCATATAAGCTTAGTCGGGCCTATGCGTCGAACGCAAGCAGATGAATTTATACGGTCGCCTGATGGTGAGTCTTTGCCACCCGCGTTCAATTTCACGATGCTCGTCTCCTTCTTCAGCCCTGCTGTATGTCATGTCAAGACTATTCATAAAGACACAGGAACTTGCCCGACAATGCCAGTGGGCCGAACCTGGCGAGTTGGTCACTCTGCATAGATTACAGTGTTGAAAGGCAAAGTTAAGGACTTTATTCAAGGAGGTATAGGTTCTTTGTCGACTCTTAACATGCAATATATATGAATAAAATGTGTCTGCACGCGCGTGTGGTACAACGAAGAAGCTACATAATGTGTCGTAATATCAAAGGCCAAATCTTCATGGTCGTCGTAGCAATTGTACGAAGCCGAGTAGTTTGGGGATCCAGGCTGTTTGTTGCTCGCAATGTTGCAACGACATCTATGGAGAGTGTCAAATAGCAGATATACATAGATATGTCCAGTGGATGGCAGGTTACTTTTAGCTGGCCCAAGGTACCGCAACCCCGTGAGGTGTTGCTATCATGGTCTTGACCGTAGCCCATGTAACCACGTCGACGCCATATATGATCAACGTGACTCACCGGCAGAAGGCCGCGTACACGAGCCGACCTGACGCATGCACGCGACTCAAGCCATGCAGACTTGTATATTGCAAGTGTCCCGCGACCTGCCCGCGCCGACAGGTCAGCAAGTTGGTTGCGGAGTAGCATGTCGGATGGGGACCACGTTCATAGCGTCATGCGATACTATTGCATCCACGATGTGAGTACGCACTGTTGTACATAGATGATGTGCGCACTGAACAGAGATGTGATGTACACGTGCCTCAACACCACGATCTGGAAGATTTTGGTGGACTGGTAGTTAGTTGGACTGGAATGCAAGGGCCGTCGACGGGCAACGAACCCCTTGGGCCTCTTTCGCAGGAACAAGCTTGTTTTCCGTCCGTCGCCTGTGACACTGACCACGGCACGCTAAACAATGGGTAAATGCGTGCGGTTTGCGAATGAAGACATGGTGGTACTTAAGGTCAAATGATAAGGGCTCGTCGACTCCCAAGCACAGGATGCTCACCACGTGTTTCTTAGGACTTTGCACTCGTAAGGCCCTGAGCTTTAAACAACCGCAGAGGCCATTCGCAGCCAAACAGGTCTAGAAGAAAAAGGCAAGGCAAGAATACACCTAGACTGAACGCGTGGCCGTGAAAGACAATCTTCTCCAACCGCCCCTTTGTTCCCCCCTACTTCCTTGTCGAGACAGTCCATATTCTTCAACCCCCCCACCCGGGCGGCCCTTGGGGACCGAGGTCGGCATGTTGAAGCCCGTCTTGTTCCTCGTACTGTCCGTCCTCACAGCTGTGTCGACGCAATCGCCTACGGCGCTCAGATTTCAGACCCCTCCGCATTATCACAAAGGCAACAGAAGCTTGTCGCGGCCGCTGACCTTTGACGAGGACGGTATCTTTCAGATATCGATTTTTGAGGATTTGCACTTCGGGGAGAGTAAGCAGAGTCATGCCCAACCAACTCTCTATTCCTCCTGGCACCATTTGCGCTGACAGTGTGACAACGTCCACCAGATGCCTGGGACTCCTGGGGCGCCCAGCAGGACATCAACTCGGTCAAGGTGCTCAACAGAGTGCTCGATGCTGAGTCGCCCAGCCTTGTCGTCCTCAACGGCGACCTCATCACCGGCGAGAACGCCTACCTGGAGAACAGCACCGCCTACATTGACATGATTGTCGGGCCGCTCGTGCAGCGTCGCCTCCCCTGGGCGTCAACCTACGGCAACCATGACCACAGCTTCAACCTCTCGGCACGCGGCATCCTCGCCCGCGAGAGGGCATTCCCCGGCTGCCACACCAAATCCATGGTCCGGGGCCGCAACGCCGGCGTCTCCAACTACTACCTCGCCGTGCTACCCCCCGGGTGCACCATGGCCACCAAGACGAAGCACGACTGCGCGCCGGAGCTCCTCCTCTGGTTCTTCGACTCCCGCGGCGGCGTCTACTTCCGCGAGCGCTCCGCCACCGGCTCGCGCGTCGGCCAGCCAGACTGGGTCGACGTCTCCGTCGTCCGCTGGTACCAGGCCACCAACGCCCGTCTCCGGCGCCGCCACGGAGTCATCCCCTCGCTTGCCTTTGTCCACATCCCGACCAACGCCTCGGCCGCGCTCCAGCAGGAACACGGCCGCCCGTCCATCCACCCGCGCCGCCAGCCCGGCATAAACGACGACTACCCCCTGGCCGCCCAGGCCCAGGGCTGGTGTCCCGACGGCCGCAACGACCCCTCCTGTCCCTACGGCGGCCAGGACCTCCCCTTCATGCAGGCCGTGGCCACGACCCCGGGCCTCATCGGCCTCTTCTCCGGCCACGACCACGGCGCGACCTGGTGCTACAAATGGGATCGTCTCGTCCCCGGCATGGCCGTCGCCGGAAACGGCCTCAATCTCTGCTTCGGCCAGCACTCGGGCTACGGCGGCTACGGCAACTGGATCCGCGGCGCGAGGCAGCTCCGCGTGTCGAGGCGGGCGCTTGCCGCCGGCAACTGGACGGCCGACACGTGGATTCGGCTCGAGAGCGGTGCTGTCGTCGGGAGCGTGAGCCTCAATGCCACGTACGGGACCGACGTCTATCCCCCCACACCCAACGATAAGACCTATTGTCCCACCTGTAATTATACCGTCATTACGTCGGGGCCCAGGAGGCGGCGTGCGTGAGAGGAAGAGGATCCCGCGCGGCAAATGGACGGATGGGTTGATGACGTCATGTACCGAGTTGTCCATGTATCAGTGCGCGGATGACTGCCCCACGACGCTTCATGTACGAGCCAAAGTTTTTGTCCACTTCTTTATTTCTTCCTTTTCAGCATCCTTCAGTATATATGGTACAATAGCAAAGCGCCAGAAATTAGTTTCTAGAAGCCTCGGAGGACGCATTCTTTGACATTCTGTCGTGTTCATGCGACGTACATTACCGTGGCAAAAAGTTTACAACCGACTCTCAAGACGTGCTCATTGTCTTATGTCTTCAGCAAGCAACATGATATTGTTGTATCTCAGGGTATGTTATATCTCGTACAATACAAGCCAGCACCAAACTCCACCCAAACTACCCAAAATATGCACACAACAGAAGCCTCTTTTGTTGCCCCTTTATCAGTTGTTCCCAAGTAGTATACAAAATAAATATTCATTATTCCCTCCCTTCTTCTCCAATCCGTATTAGTGGAGTGACATTCTCCCTTATGAAGACGCCTTTGCCCACTCCCTACACATGCCGAATATTGTCCGGCAAAACTTACCGTATTCGACCGTGGCGTCGAATTTGTGCCACGAGCCCATGGCATGATGTGCTAAACGAGCGTCTGGATCGGTGTATGGCCTGGAGCCCATGTTCCCATACGCGCCGCGGCCAGGACTACATTGACGAGACGAGGTCAGTTCAGAAACGGGTTACGCCGGGAGATTTTCCACCACGCAATACAACTGTTCTCGCGACTTGATCTGACATGGTCTAATTAAAGAGGTGGCTTACCTGAAGCCTGTCACGGGCAAGATGAGCACATCTGATGCCAGCTTTGCCCTTCCACCATCCTGCAGGCCCGTCAGTGAATTCCATCGCAGTCCAACCTGTTTCTTGAGCCATTTCATTGTCGTTTCGGTCACGGCAGCAGGGCCTGTGCGTGTCAGTGGATCGTGCTCATTGACCCGCCGCCCGGTTGGCGTCTGCAAGACCTCTTGCTTTTCGGTCTCTAGCATGGATTGCAATCGATCCATATATCGATATAGTATGGGATGCTGGCGGGCGGAAGCCATCGCCCAGTTCGTCAGCTGCACGGGGTAGTTGTAGCCCATACGCCAGTACTGATTGGTATTTGGATCGGTATCAGCCTCCAGACCCCAGAGTAGATTGACAGACACCGTTCCCTGGTTGCCTGACCCTTCGGGCGTCGGTTCGGGTATAGCATGTTTTCCGTACGTGTTGCCAGTTTCGTCGTCAACCCATGCCAATACATCTTCCTCTCGAATCCAATCGGCGGGGTGTTTGAGTGGTTCAGTGTCGACATCGCCATACTGTCAGCAACCGTTAGTGTTTCAATATCCTGTCGTTTTTGAACCATGAATCAAAAAAGATGGTAAGAGAATAAGGGGTAGGGGGGAAGTCACGCGTGAGTGTACACAAAAGTTTTGCGGCGTGGGGCATCACAAAACTTACAATTCCCCCAAACCACTTGCACACCAACACCCGAAAAATGTCCGCCTTTTCTACCCTAGAAAACATTGTCTGAAAATCTTCGAAGAAATGCTGCTCCTTCTCCTTCACCAACATGGCCATGCCGTCATCTGCCCACCAGAAATATGCCATCTGCCGAGAGTTGTCGTCGACAGACATGCTATACGTGAGCCACTTCTCGATGTAACCAAGTATGTGCTCGTTCAGCTTCGTCAGGTCGTTGTCATTCCATTTTTGGTGCACAATGAGCGGAATGTTCGAGTAGGGCATCTGTCGCTGAGGGGCCAACGAAGCCATGTTGTTCGCGAACTCGGCAGCTTCAAGGATGGTCTGAGGCTCGGGGTGATCGCCCTGCCATGAGGGGGGAATGAACCATGCTGTGAGAAAGTCGTGTTAGGGCGAGGTGATGCTGCAAGCAAAGAAGGAGAGTGGATGCAGGCCGCACCTCCGCCTGTCCTGTTGGACTGCTGGATGTGGTTCCAAGCGGCTGGAAACCTTTTCTGGATCTCCTCGTGGTTCAGCGACTGTGATTGACTCTGGCTGACGGGTAAAAGTGTCAATAGCACGATGCATAGCACCACGACGCCCAGAATGGCGATTCGGGGTCGGGACCTGAAAAACCGAGGGGAGCGCAGCATGCTGTCTGCATTCACGATCGCCCGATCACCTAGGGAGCCGAAGCAGCGACAGTCGGTAATGATTTGCGAAGAAAAAGAACGATAATGACGACTACGCTCGTGGCATTTTGATCGTAAGGGTCAGGCAGAACCGTGACAAGACGAACAACGAACAAAATGCTGGCGAACCCTGGGTTGGAGGAGGAATAAGGGGCGTAGAGGGAAATCTCAGAGTCGACTTTGGACGGCGCGAGGTGTGGGAGTCTAGTAGTGCATGCTGGCTTGGCAATTCCAGACGAATTTCGCCCCTCCCTTCGCGATCGTAATAAATTCTAGTCATCTTGACTCTGGGAAACCTGTCAGGGACGCCCCGCCCAACCAGAATTCAGGGGTCAGCAGAATGGCAGCGTGGGGCACGGGGGCTGAAATGCATCACTGAGTGGGTCGCAGGTCCAAGGTAATCCCGAAACTCCAATGGTTTAATCCCAAAGTTGTATGGCGGTATCCACATCGAAGCCTTTCTCAAGGTGAACCAGACCAGACCACATTCCGTTCTGAGTCTAGATCCTACAATATGTATGTACGAGCCCTGACCGATCTTACAAAGGCTACTTACGCCACGAACGCCACTGACTTAGAGTGACCTTGTATCTATAGGTGATTTACTGTTTGTGCAAAAGTACTCTTGCCTCCACGTGGTGCTCTTGCAAATAGATTATTGGATCCCTCTGCTCTGGTCATGTACGGTTGGAAAATCAAACAGGGGTCTATTATTGTACAAGCACATACAACCCTGAGGCTCATGCAGTCGTGCATGGATGAGCAAAATGTCCTGACAATTCAGCGTCTTCGCATACGCGTCAGATATCACATTCTCGGAAAGACCAGTTGCTTCCGACACGTCGACAATAAGTACAAATGTATGTACATACAGGTGCATCCGAAATGACTATCGGATTGTGTAAAATATCGTATATTAACGCATAATGTAGCCTGCCGACTCTGTAGTCAGCTTCTACTGAGATCCTCACCCAAACGCCCCCAAATTGAGTCTAAAAGCATAAAATACTTTGACATGATCAAAGCTTGGGACGACTCGCGTCCATTAGTCTCCTATGCACAGTACGCTCATGAATAAAACCGCAATTATGTATGTGTGTGAGTGTGTGTCAGTGTGTGCGTGCGTGCGTGCGTGCGTGTGCGCGCGCGTCTGTATCTGTAGGTGTGGGAAATGCGGCATGATGCAAACTGAAATCACTTTGACTCGACTGCTCGATGACGCTCCGCTGTCAATGTGTGCACGATATGACCCGCGGGTAAGAGGTGTCGTGAGTTCTGGACAAGTCCAGCCATGATATTAGGGGTTTAGTTCATGGGGTATCAAAATCGTCGTAACAGCGACTTCTTTCTCAAAAATAGCGCCAGCGCAACTCCCACGAAGAAGAAGAAAATCAGATTAATCCGGCTTCCGATGGTCACAATCAGCCTAGCATCGTACGAGTGCCACGATGAGCTGCCAAGGTGTTCGAAGATCGGCGTTGAGACCTTGCCGTTCAGGCTGTGCAGAGGACCTGGTAGGATCTTGAGATCCGTTCGATTTGATTCGTAGGCGTGAATAACGGATGCAAAATGACACCCAGTGCTGAACATGACAGTGGCATATGGCAAACCGAGCCAGTGCTTATTATAGACAGTAAGGTTCCGCACGATGTCGCCGACAAAGGCATTGCCTTTACTCGCCATCATGAAGCCAATAGAGAACCCAGTCGGGTGCGCCTCTGGAGCGACAAAGGAGAAGCGTCGCAACGGCCCCAGAGCTCGCTTACATTTCAGATCCATATCCAAAATCACGCCGCCATAAGCATATAATAGCATATAACGGAGAGCGTCGATTCTTTCCACTGGGTAGTGATAATTGTCCCAGAGGGACTTGAGTTCGGGAAACTTTTCGGCGACGAACTTGCTGGCATTTTCATCGGTCCAGATGTGCGATTCCCAGCCGGGATGAACATCGACGCAGCTCTGCACAGTGTCGCCCCATCGAGTCTTCCATCGACCCTCGTTGTCGCCGAGGGCGATATGATGCAGAATGGGAGGAACGAGGTCTCGGTAGGGCTCAGCGCTGACCTGGTTTTTTCCGTACTTAGCAAAGGTCACATCGAAATCATCGTTTGTTTGTGAAATTATGAATTGGGACGCATTATCATGCCAGATTAGCCGCAGGGCAGCAAGCGTCCACGTGGTATATAGAAGATGGCGGCTAAGCCAGAGCGTGAGTGTCAGGGTTGCAAAGATTGCGCAGAAAATCAATCGCGATCTTCCTCCTCCGGACTGGTTCCGTAAATGATAGGACTTCTGCATCGTGCGGTTGTATCTTATTGCCCTCTTCACGTATTCTGGACTCGTCGCAGCCCTGGTAGCGTCGACGGTCGAGGTAAAAGACGTTTAGGATCGAAAAGCGCGTCAATGGATGGGGGACGTTGCGAGCGGTCGGCCACAGTGTTGGAACTTTAAGTCGTGCGCAGAAGGGTCGGACTTGCAAGCAAGGAGGTAGTACTGGATCTGAAACAAATGCCGCTGGAGCGTTTCTCGCACGTAGGAGATGCGACAAAAACAGTCGACAAAGGACTGAAGAAAGAACTCAAAAAGTCGTCGAGTGAGCTGCTGCGGTCGACCAAGATTCGCAAGCGCCCCACGATGATGAAGAAATCGAGGCCTTAGTAGGGATTCGCTAGGAAGGTCTTGAGATGATCTCCAGCACGGAGGTAACGATGAACTTCAGAAGCAAATGGACGCAGGCATATTGACGTCAGCCCCGTGCCCGAAATGGTTGAGACGGGTTCAAAAAACAGTGTCGCGATATTTCTGACTCTTGACACTGGAAACACTAATGGGGAAGAGTTTGGTTCGGTGTCGGTAAGAGAAGGAGAGTAACGGCACGGCGTTTTGAAGCTGCTGCTAAAGAAGGGTTTGTTGCGTAAGAGAGAGGCGGAAGAGCGGAAGAGAGAAAGGGGGCTAGGAGAGAATTATTACGAGGACAGAGGAAGCAGGGCAAGCCAGGACAGGGGACTCAGGGCAGACCGGGAGGTGCCTGGGGAAGTGAGTCGGGCAAATCTGGTCTGGTCGGGTCTGGGCGGATGGCCCGTGGTTTTGGTGGGTCGCGAATAATGGCAAGGGGCAATGGAAAAGGGCGCGTCAAGGGAAGGGGAAGGTGAGACTGGCCTGGGAGAAAATGAAAGATGACATACGAGGTGGGACCGGCACACGGCACTACCTTAACCCTAAGACCTATCAACACTGAATGCACTGGTGATGTGACAAGAGGCAAACGTGGCGGCGGACTGAAGCTTGGAGCCAGCCGTGGCAGCCAGCTATTTGAGGCTGTGTCTGCTCAGCCTTCTGCCACTGCCAGCCCGCTCGGTCTGGTCTGGGCTGGGCTGGGCTGGTCTGGTCTGGTCTGGTCTGGTCCGGAGTCAGACGTCCGATGCCAAGCAAGGGCCGGGCAAGAGAAGAGCAACCAACCGGTGCACGGCTGAGCCAAAACGTGCTCTCCCACACAGACTGGGCGGTCAAACACAAAGACTGGAAGCACGGGAAAATGACTAGAATGCCGGGCGCGCCGCATGCGCCTTTGCATTCGGATCCGCAGCGGCACCACGAGTCCACGAGAGTGCCGCTTGTTGGGTCGGGGCTCGGGGCAATTCCGCCACGTGCATCCGGTCTGGTCGCAACACGGCGTGAGAGCTCTACTAGTTCGTCGGTCGGGCTATTGTCCCAGACGGCCTCAGGGCTGAACGTTGAAGGGAGAGGGCGGCCGGGACGAGGGCGAACCGAGATCTGCACGTTGGCACGCGCAGACTGGGCCAGACTCGACAGCCTTTGCGGCCACAAGCTCATGGCGTGCGTGCTCCTTGTCGCATGTGCTCTGGACTGAATTTGTGGCGCGGCTGGATGCATCACAACCAGACTTATTTTTTTCCTTTTTTTACCCTTGCTTTTTTTTTTTTTTTTTTTTTACCCCAACGTACTGTATCGTGGTACATGTGCGGAAGCAGCGCCAATTCTCTTTCGGCATTCGGGTCTGACGGCTGTTGCTTCGGTTGCACTCCCCCAAGCTCGCGGCTCGCTGCTTTTTTTTTGCGGAGCCAAACTCGAGACGAATCCCTCCAGTCCCCTTTGTCCGTCCAGAGCCGCTGATGTACCCGACATCATCCACCTCAACGCATGACGAAATCCGCCTCTACATCGAGCATGCGCCAGCTTAGCAACGCCGCGCAGTCGCTCTCGAGGGCCTGTCACTGGCTCACGGCCACGCGCACTCGCCGTCGATGGTTGCTTCGCACTGCACTACTCGCCTTCCTCTTCCCGCTCCTCCTGCAATGGGTCCTGGCCTACATTCTCGGCAGCGACGCCCGCTTGCTACCCCCAGAACTGCTGACGGCAAAGAACCTGCTCGTCGTGACGGCGCATCCCGATGACGAGTGCCTCTTCTTTGCGCCGAGTATCCTCGGCGTCTTGAAGAGGAACAAGAAAATCAAGGGCGGTTTGGTGGTCATGTCCACCGGTATGTGGCCTTGCTTGACCCACGGCGCATCATGTTTCGGCGTAGGCGTCATCTCGCTTGAAAGAAGCTGCTGACCACATATCCCTCTTTGTTGCTTCACTTCTGCAGGGAATAACTATGGGCTGGGAGACCTGCGGAAGAAGGAGCTCCTGGGGTCGTGCGAAGCCCTTGGCATCGACACAAACAGATGCGTCGCGCTGGATCATCCAGACCTGCAGGATAACCCCAAGCTTTGGTGGGACGAAGACAAAATCAAGCCTATTCTCAAAGAGTACATCAAGAAATGGAGCATCGATGCTGTAGGTTTTCCCATCATGTGCATTTATCGACTAAACCGGCTTATCCACTATGGCTCACTCGCCCACAGATTATTACGTTCGACGAGGGCGGTGTTTCGAGCCATATCAACCATCGTGCCGTGAGCTCGGCGGTCAAGTGAGTCGAACAAAACCTCCCTGCTCCCTGTCATGCTCCTGCTGCTGCATCCGTGAAAAGAGACCAACTGTTCTCCCCCAACAGGCAATACGTCGCAGAAAACAAAAAGGCACCAGCATCGTACATGGTCGTTTCCGTGGCATTACCCAGAAAGTATACCTTCTTGCTGGACCTCCCCCTGACCGCCCTCTCATTCCTATGGAGGATCTTGGCGGCCGTCTTCTTCCCCTCCAGCAGTGCAGATCCCAAGTACGGCACCCGGGCGCTTATTGCCAATACCTGGCAGAGATACACCATGACAAGGCGGGCCTTTGCCAGCCACGCCAGCCAGTATACGTGGGATAGGCATCTGTACATGGTCATCAGTCGATATGTTTGGTTCAACGACCTGCAGAAGATAGTGGTCAACCAAGTCAAGTGAAACGAAAAGTGCACATGAGCATGTTTTGGCAGCGTTTAGTTTTACTTTTTTTATTTATTCGTCCTTCGTCTCTCGGTGCCCGATTGAGAAGGGATGGACGAGATGGGACGCTATTTTTTTCTTGTTTCTTCTCTATGTGATGTGATATATTTTTTTCCCCCTTTGTTCATCGCTGGACTATTGCCTAATTTTTCTCTGATTTTTATTTTACTCTTTATTTTTACAAACAATCATGCGGCATACAAACTCGTTATTTCCACCAGCGGGCTCGACGTTTCTCCAATTGCAACCGGCGCGCAGAGATTAACATGCATGACTCCAACGCCCACAAAAAGTACAAAGAAAGCAAACTTAATACGTATTCCCTTCAGGCGTGTCCTCGCTCGCCCAGTCCGCCTCGAATCGATCCCACCCGCCACGCTCCAGCTCGCTCGCCAAACACATGGAGTAGACCACCATGTCGTAGTACCCATCCCTCGGCGTCTTTCCCGCACAGACATTTCCGCCCATGGCCACATTGAGCAGGATGGTCATGTCCCTCATCGGCCGCGTGCCCTCGGGAATGGAAGCCTTCATGACGGGTCGCCCGTCAATGTACCAGAGCAGTTTGCCCTGGCCAGCCTTGCCGCCGGGCTGCTGCCAGGCCAAGTCGTAGCGCACGGGACGATTGTGCATATCGTGTATCTTGCTGCCCAGAACGCGGTGCTTGCGCGGCTCATGATGGTGGCCCCAGTGGAGACAGCTTCGGTTCTCGCGATCGCCGTTCCACGTTTCCGCAATGTCAATCTCACCGTCCGTCGGCCAGCTGAAGGGCTCCTGGGGCAGCAGCCAGAAGGCGGGCCATATTCCCTCGGCGCAAGGCGACAGGATGACGGCTGTGAGCACGCCATGGTCGCGACCCAGCGTGGTTCTGCTGACAAGACGAGCCGACGTGAATCGGTGTTCTGGACTTGACGAGGCATTGTTTGCCAGGGCCCGTACGACGAGCTGGCCATTGGGGGTACTTTGCTCCGAGGTCAGCTAGTGCTCGTGTCTTGTCCCGCGCGTCCTCGTGGCCATCATCGAGGAAAGAGATGCCGTCGACGCAAAGACTTACTGGAACGAGTTGTTCGGAGAACAAGTATAATGCTGCAACTCCTGGTTCCCCCATCCGTCGGGCCCGTTGCCCAGCTTGGCGTCCCATTCCACATGGACGGCCGTGTCGGGGTGGAACCTCGGGGTCCAGTAGGTGTGGAAGCTCGGACCGGGTCCCGAGGCAGGCGGTCGGGTGTTCATGGGCGGAGGAGGAGGCTGTTGATCCAAGTTTTGGTACTTGCCGTGCGGTGACTGTTGTGAATGTCCGTCTCGAGAGTTGATGATGCCCTCGAATTCAGCCTTGAGGCTCTTGAGCTTGTCTTTCCAGGACATCTTGGCCTAGACGTGTTCCGAACAATGGGCGCCAAAGGACAAAGAAGAAGGACAAAAAGGAAAAGGAAAAAAAGAAAAAGAAAAAAGAAAAAAGAAAAAAGAAAAGGAGGTAAAGGCGGCAATTTGGCTTGGCGACGCTGCCTGAAGAGGAAGAGAAAGGCACTAGGCGTGGCGCGCAATGCGTGCTTTAAACGTTGTCTTTGTCTGCACAAGTGGATCGGAGGATGGCACAAGTGAATCACGGGACGACGGATTCGGGAAACGCTTAAGCTTGTGAACATGCGGCAGCAACGCAAGAGCAGGAAAGGACTGAGAAGGAAATGCTCCGCGACAGATCAAAGTCCCTCGTCGACAACATAAACGCGGTTGACGGCTGGGGGCTTGGGACAGCCCAGCCACGAAAATGGGGTGAAGGCACGGGTCTGGTGGTCTGGTGGTCTGGTGGTCTGGTGGTCTGGTCAATGGTCTGGTGGTCTGGCTGAATGGGAGGAAGGCAGGAAGGGGCGGTGCACAGCAGGCTGGGCCTGGCATCAAATGGCTGTGGAGCGCGGATGGCTTGACTCGGTCCACCAGCGACGGCGCCACGACCTGCCGAATGCCGCGTCGACCCCCGCCACGTTTGGCTGGTGCTGGCTGAGACAGGTACGCCTGCCGTCTGGTGCATACAGGAAGTACTTTCACACCTAAGTACCCAAGTAAGTACCTAAGTAAGTACAGTCCACCCCTTGAATTATTTTACACATTAACATTGCAAGGGGGGTTCAGCCAATTAAGCGTCTCTTCAGCAATTGTGATGATATAGTCCCTGGCTAAAAAGAACATTCAGCTATATGGAATTTTAATATAAAAAAATGTATCTATAGGCCCTAGTTAATACCCTAAATATTCCCTATATGCCGCCTTAATAGCTATAAGCCCTGTAGGGCTGTGCACGCACATAACCCTTGTCTGCGCGTACGTAACCTTTGCCCAACCAGCTGCTAAGAGGGGACTTGGCAGCTGGCCAAGGTAGGGCTTGTCACTCTGTAAAATAATTCAGGGGGTAGATTGTAGGTAGGTACCTACTTACATTACATCAAGCAGGCTATTTGTTCCACTGACTCGTCCCGCGCGCCGGGACGCGAGGGTCAACAAGTCCTCTTGTTGCCCTCGGGCGTCTCCAGCGCCTCCAGCGCCTCCAGCGCCTCCTCGCCTCCCGCCGACGCGAGAAGCTCCTCTCGCGCCATCCACCCAAGCCAGCACAAGGCGCCAGGGCCGCAGAGCACACCGCAGACGGCGCCGAGCACAACGACGCGAGCCCACGACATGGTCATGACCCGCGCGGCCTTGAGGTCGGCGAGCTGCAGGGCCAGCCACGAGAGGGCCGAGCCAAAGATGCTCAGGTAGTCAAACTGCAGCAAGATGCCCATGACGGCCTCGGGATGCTCCGCCGGCGCCAGCACCTGGCTCGGCACGTACAGACGCCACCAGGAGAAGCCCGACGCGCCGAGCACGTACCGGTAGGTGCCGATGCTGATGACGGCGGCGCAGACGGCCACCAGTCTCGTGGCCTGCAGCCTCGTATACCAGCGGATCCTCGTGGCCAGGAAGCGCGGCACGAGGTCCTGCAGCTCGGAAGCAAGGGCGAGGGCGGCGACGAGGGCGAAATACAGGGCCGACCCCCAGACCGGGAAGGGCTGCCACAGCCAGTTCCACCAATGCCGCGCCCGCAGGTCTGGGCTGAGGTGGGCAGCAAAGTGCGGGACGAAGAAGACGAGCAGCACCGTGGGCAGAATGGCCAGCGCCGACGTTCCCGGGGACGCAGGCGAGGCCCTTTTGCCGCCGCCGCGTCGCAGATGTAGTGGATCGGTGGAAACGTGCCAGAGGAAAAAGAGGATGGGCAGGATGACCCCGCCGGTGGCAAGCTGCGCGAGCGTCAATGCAGCAATGGTTCTGTTACTCGTACTCTTTGTGAGTGGCCAGAGCAAGGTCATTTTTGGATGGATTTTGGATGGATTTTGGACGGTCACTGTTCATCATGATGGTGAATGACCACTGCACAATCAAACAGACAAGGAAAGGGAGAGCCGGAGAGCACATACCCCGGCAGAAGACGGGACCTCCATCCCGCCCGCGAAGCCTCAAGCATGAGAATGCCATACAGGGCGCCGTACTGCGCGAGAAAATCAAACAGATGCCAGTAATAAAGCGACTGCTCGTGGAACTGAAGCAGCCCAAACATGGCCACCGCGTCCGCCAGCATCTCGTCGAGCCAGCGGACGCCGTAAAAGGAGCGGGAAAGGGGCACCATGACGCCCTCGCGAGAATAGAAAGACGTGGCGCGCCATTGCTGGGCGAGCGGTGCGAGCCGTCCCACGTTGGCCAGGGACGGGATGACGAGCAGAGACCAAAGAAGGATGGGAGCCGCGCCGAGGCACCGTTTTGTTGCCTCGGCGGGCGGGCCGTTTGGGACCCGAGTGGAGGGCATTTTCAGCGTGTTGGCGAGGCGATGGCGATGGCGATGGCGATGGACGCGGGTGTTGATGGAAATTTGGAGGTGAGATTCCGGCCCGGAACATTGAAAGCCTTGGGACCACGTTGTGCAGGCCCGGGCTGCCGGGCTGCCGGGCTGCCGATAGCATCAGAGGCCTCCACCTGAAATCATGGAGGGGAAGACAATTTCACGTTGCGCACTTCCCTATGCTTGGTGTTCCTTTGTGACATTGTTACTGGCGATGGTTATATCCTCTCTCCCTTGCAGGTCATTAAAATAGTGTTTACTTGTACGTGAAACATGTCCGGCAGGGGGCCATGGCAGCAGTCGGCTCTGTTTGACTACCTAGGTACCTACCTATGTACCTATGTAAGTGTACATACAAGGCGAGTTGACTCGCGGTGTGGGCCCGGGGGCCTACATATGGTGGGGGGG